>CAUYQU010083486.1:0-30905 GCA_963574635.1 Cheracebus regulus
ATTCCTTTTTACCCTTTTCTCTCTGATCTTATCTTCTCGTTTCATTTCATTAAGTTGGTCTTCGACCTCTAATATCCTTTCTTCTACTTGATCAATTCGACTGGTAAAACTTGTGCATACTTCACGGATTTCTCGTATTGTGGTTTTCAGCTCCATTAATTCGTTTATGTTCTTCTCTAAATTGTCCATTCTCCTTAGCATTTCGTCAAACCTTTTTTCAAAGTTATTAGTTTCTTTATATTGGTTTAGAACATATTCTTTTAGCTCACAGAAGTTTCTTATTATCCATCTTCTGAAGCCTAATGCTGATGATTCTTCACATTCGTTTTCCATCAAGCCTTGTTCCGTTACTGATGAGGAACTAGTGTCCTCTGTAGAAGGAGAGACTTTCTGATTTTGAGTGTTCTCAATTTTTTTACTGTGGCTTCTTGGCATCTTTATGGTTTTATCCATCTGTCGTCTTTGTAATTACCCACTTTCAAATTAGGTCTCTGAGTGGACGTCGAGCTTGTTAATTCCCAGCTCCGGAATCTATGTAATTTTCACTGTGCGACTCGCAACGCTAGCTAAGACAGCAGCGTTGAAATTCGTGGTGCGTTTCTGCCCGGGGGTCTCTGGTCTGGCTTCTCGGTCCCTTTTTCAGTCAGCTGGATGGGCTGCTCTGACTTCCCAGAGCTCCAAACATCATACAAAAGGAGACTCAGTCCTGTTTACTCCGCACCAAGAGCCGCCAAGCCAAGGTGCCGGCAAAAAAGCCGCACCAGCTGAAGGGGTCGCGCTGGCGACCTGTGGGGCTCCTCCACTGGGAATGTCCTGGTCCGTGGGCAGCAAAAATTTATTGGTAAGTGTGGCGTCCACTGGCTCTCTGCGCTTTTACTAGGAGCTGCAATCCTGAGCTGCTAGTGATCGGCCATCTTGGATCTCTCCTGATGATGAGTTTTTAAATGTAGTGCAAAGGCATACTCCATGAAAGAAAGAATTGATAAGCTGAACTTCATTAAAATAAAAATTGCTGCTTTGCAAAAGACATTATAGAGAATAAAAAAATCTGAGAGAAAAGAAAGCAACTGGATTTTTTTTTCTTTTTTTAATTTTACTTCAATTTCTGGGGTACATGTGCAGATCTTGCAGGATTGTTACATAGGTATACACATGCCATGGTGGTTTGCTGCTTTCATCCCCCTGTCACCTACATTAGGTATTCCTCCTAATGTTATCCCTCTCCAATCTCCCCAGCCCCTGCTGTCTCTTCCCTAGCCCCCCACCCCACCCCCCCAACAGACCCCAGTGTGTGATGTTCCCCTCCCTGTGTCCATGTGCTCTCATTGTTCAACTCCCACTTATGAGTGAGAACATGCGGTGTTCGGTTTTCTGTTCTTGTGTCAGTTTGCTGAGAATGATGGTTTCCAGCTTCATCCATGTGCCTGCAAAGGACATGAACTCATCCTTTTTTATGGCTGCATTGTATTCCATAGTGTATATGTGCCACATTTTCTTTATCCAGTCTATCATTGATGGGCATTTGGGTTGGTTCCAGGTCTTTGCTATTGTAAACAGTGCTGCAGTGAAAATATGTGTGCATGTGTCTTTATAATAGAACGATTTATAATCCTTTTGGCATATACCCCGTAATAGGATTGCTAGGTCAAAAGGGATTTCTATTTCTAGGTCCTTGAGGAATCACCACACTGTCTTCCACAATGGTTGAACTAATTTACACTCCCACCAACAGTGTAAAAGCATTCCTATTTCTCCAAATCCTTTCTAGCATCTATTGTCTCCAGATTTTTTAATGCTCGCCGTTCCAACTGGCATGAGATGGTATCTCAGTGTGGTTTTGATTTGCCTTTCTCTAAAGACCAGTGATGAGCTTTTTTTCATATGTTTGTTGGCTGCATAAATGTCTTCTTTTGAAAAGTGTTTGTTTATATCTTTTGCCCACTTTTTGATGAGGTGGTTTTTTTTTCTTGTATATTTGTTTTAGTTCTTTGCAGATTTGGATATTAGCCCTTTGTCAGATGGGTAGCTTGCAAAAAATTTTTCCCATTTTGTTGGTTGCTGGTTCACTCTAATGATTGTTTATTTTCTGTGCAGAAGCTCTTAAGTTTAATTAGATCCCATTTGTCTATTTTGGCTTTTGTTGCCATTGCTTTCAGTGTTTTAGTCACGGCATCCTTGCCTATGCCTATGTCCTAAAACTCCAGATGGATTAAAAATTTTAATATAAGACCTAATACCATAAAAACCCTAGAAGAAAACCTAAACTGGATTTTAAAATGGTCAAAGACCTTGAGAAACATGTCACTAAAGAAGATATACAGGTGGCAAATAAACATATGAAAAGATACTCCACATCACATATCATCAGTAAAATGCAAATTTAAACAATACTTAGAAACCACTACACACCTATTAGAATGGCCATAATCCAGAATAGGGATAACACCAAATGCCAGTGGAGCAACAGAAATGCTCATTTATTGCTGGTAAGAATGCACAATGATACAGCCACTTTATAAGACAGGTTGGCAATTTCTTAGAAAATATAATGTATTCTTACCATATGGTCAATACCAAAGGTGCTCAAAACTTATGTCCACACAAAAATCTGCACAGGGATCTTTATAGCAGCTTTATTCATAATTGCCAAAACTTGCAAGCAACTAACAGTCTCTTCCATAGGTGAATGGATAAATTATGATACATCCAGACAATGGAATCTTATTCAGTACTAAAAAGAAATGAGCTGTCAAACTAGGAGAAGACAGAGAGGAAACTTAAATGCATATTACTAGGTTAAAAAAAAAAACAGTCTAAGAGGCTACATACTATGTGGTACCAAATATATGACTTTCTTATTTACTTTTTACCTGGATTCCACTCCATTTTACCTTCAAGTTTAGAAGTCACAGTGAGGTAAATTGAAAGGGGCTTGAGTAAAGCAAGCTGGGGTTTTCTTCTTTAGAACATATTTTTGAAAGATGATCATTAGACCATTGTTTTTATATCCTCTATTGAGGAAGGGAGACAGGGAGATTTTTTAAAAATAAGATTTTAAATATAGAGCTGGAAATGTGGGGATTTGAATGCTGGTTCTATCATAAAATTATCAGTTATTTGACCTTGGGAAGATTTTTCCACCTAAATGAGCGTTTAATCTGTACTTAGTAGGAATAAAGTATAGAACCAAGGAATGAAGTATTATTTAATATTCTGGTAATTTTGTGGGGCATTTATTGTTATTACTCGTATTTTAGAGGCTGACTCTGTCATCATTCCTCCTGTTGGTCACGGCTTCTTAAAGCAACAAAATCCTTTCTAGTTAGTTTGAGCAGAAGCAGGATTTATTGAAGGATATTGGGCAGGTAAGCATGCAGCCAAGAATAGAGCCCAACATGCTATCCTGATTGCTTTTAGGAAAATGTCACTACATCATTTATACAGGTGACTCTACCAGGATGTCCTCGGAAAGACAAATACTTCCTTTCTATGGTCAACATAGGATAGGATGGATTCCCCATGTTTCCTCCTCAGGTTACTTACTTCTGAAGCTAATCCTAAGCCTGATAATGTGCTGCTGTCCTGGCTACATTGGAGAAACAAGTTTTCTGGCTTTTGACTTAAAAAAGTGGGGTCAGACAGACCCCAAGATGGCCGAATAAGAGGCAGCTCCAAAAGGCAGCTCCCAGCGAGAGAGATGCAGAAACCAAGTGGTCTCCACAATTCCAAATGAGGTACCAGGTTCATTTTGTGGGTCCAGTTGGACCGTGGGTATAAACCAAATAGGACAAGTTGAGGCAAGGCGGGGCACTGCTCTACCCAGTAGATGTGTGCAACTGACTGGAGGACCAGGGGATCTCCCCCTCTGGCACTTTGGTTTGGATGCAATGCTCCATCCAAGCCCTCTACAACCCACAGAACAGGAGATCTTTTCTGGGCTGGAAAACCTCAGCAAGCTGCCTGAACAGGGCAGAACAGAAGCTTTGGCTGGCATCGGGGCTGTCAGCATAGATCTAGGCAGAAGCACTGGCTGACGCAAAAGCCAAAAAGCCAGTGGGATGGAGCTACCCACACCCCAGTAAGAAGGGGAACTGAATGCAGAGAAACAGCCCAAACGGCAGGACGGGTCCCACCTGCACAAAGCCCAGCAAGCTTAAAAAAAAACTCTCACTCCAGAGTTACACACCCAGAACAATGGAGCTCGGCGGGGGGAAGGGAAGCCACCATTTGCAGAAGCTGGCCTAATTTTTCTGAGTAAATAAAAGACACAGCAGCTCCACGGAATCTGTGGCAACTCAGCAGTGCCTCTGCAGGCAGACAAAAGAAAGGCCACCTCCCCAAGCAGCTGCCTGAGATCAAAACTATATAAATCCAAGAGATGGGAAGAAACCAGCACAAGAAGAATGAAACCATCAAAAACCAGAACCTCTCTCCCCTACCACGAGATCACAACTCCTCACCAGCAAGGGAACAAAGCAGGACAGAGAACGAATTTGACAAATTGAAAGAAGTGGGCTTCAGAAGCCGGGTAATAACAAACTTATCTGAGTTAAAGGAACATGTTCTATCCCAATGCAAAGAAACTAAAATCCTTGAAAAAAGGTTGGACGAAATGCTGACTAGAATAACCAGCTTAGAGAAGAACATAAATGACTTGATTGAGCTGAAAAATACAGCACAAGAACTTCATGAAGCATACACAAGTTTTAGTAGCAAAAGAAAGGATATTAGAGATTGAAGATCAACTCAATGAAATAAAACAAGAAGGCAAGAAAAGATAACAGAGAGTGAAAAGAAATGAACAAAGCCTTGAAGAAATATGGGATTACATGAAAAGACCTAATCTACGCCTGATTGGTGTACCAGAAGATGATGGGAAGAATGAAATCAAGCTGGAAATCACTCTTCAGGATATTATCCAGGAGAACTTCCCCATCCTAGCAAGGCAGGCCAACATTCAAATACAGGAAATACAGAGAACACCACAACAATACTTCGCTAGGAGAGCAACCCCAAGACACATAATCATCAGGTTCACCAGGGTTGAAACGAAGGAAAAAATACTAAGAGTAGCCAGAGAGAAAGGTCGGGTCACCCACAAAGGGAAGCACATCAGACTCACAGTGGATCTCTCAGCAGAAACCCTACAAGCCAGAAGAGAGTGGGGGCCAGTATTCAACATCCTTAAAGAAAAGAACTTTCAACCCAGAATGTCATATCCAGCCAAATTAAGCTTCAAAAGTGATGGGGAAATGAAATCCTTATGGACAAGCAATTGCTGAGACATTTTGTCACTACCAGACCTGCCCTGCAAGAGCTCCTGAAGGAAGCACTAAACATAGAAAGGAAAAACCAGTACCAGCCACTGCAAAAAAGAACCAAATGGTAAAGACCAACAACGCAATGAAGAAATTATGCCAACCAAAGGGCAAAACAACCACCAGTAATAAAATGGCAGGATCAAATTCACACATAACAATATTAACATTAAATGTAAATGGACTAAATGCCCCAGTCAAAAGACACAGACTGGCAAATTGGATAAAAAGCCAAGAACCATCAGTGTGCTGTATTCAGGAGACCCATCTCATGTGCAAAGATACACATAGACTCAAAATAAAGGAATGGAAGAAGGTTTACCAAGCAAATGGAGACCAAAAAAAAAGGAGGGGTGGCAGTCCTAGTCTCTGATAAAACGGACCTTAAACCAACAAAAATCAAAAGAGACAAAGAAGGACATTACATAATGGTAAAAAGATCAATACAACAAGAAGAGCTAACTATCCTAAATATATATACACCCAACACAGGAGCACCCAGATACATAAAGCCAGTCCTTAATGACCTACAAAGAGACTTAGACTCCTGCACAATAATAGTGGGAGACTTTAACACTCCACTGGCAATATTAGACAGGTCAACGAGACAGAAAATCAACAAAAGAAATCCAGGACTTGAATGCAGATCTGGACCAAGCAAACTTAATAGACATTTATAGAAATCTTAACCCCAAATCCACAGAATATACATTCTTCTGAGCACCACATTGCACTTACTCTAAAATCGACCACATAATTGGAAGTAAATCACTCCTCAGCAAATGCAAAAGAGTGGAAATCATAACAGTCTCTCAGATCACAGTGCAATCAAATTAGAACTCAGGATTAAGAAACTAACTCAAAACCACCCAACTTCATGGAAAATGAACAACTGACTCCTGAATGTAGAATGGATAAATAATGAAAAGAAGGCAGAAAGAAAGATGTTCTTTGAAACCAACAAGAATGAAGACACAACATACCAGAATCTCTAGGACACATTTAAAGCAGTGTCTAGAGGGAAATTCATAGCAATAAATGCCCATATGAGGAGCAAGGAAAGGTCTAAAATTGACACCCTATCATCAAAATTGAAAGAGTTAGAGGAGCAAGATCAACAAAACTCAAAAGCTAGCAGAAGACAAGAAATAACTAGTATTAGAACAGAATGGAAGGAGAGAGAGACACAAAAAAAAACTTCAAAAAAATCAACAAATCCAGGAGCTGGTTTTTTGAAATGATCAACAAAATAGATGGACCGCTAGCCATACTAATAAAAAAGAAAAAAATAGATGCAATAAAAAACGATAAAGGGGACATCACCACCGATTCCACAGAAATACAAACTACCATCAGAGATTACTACAAACAATGCTATGCACACAAACTAGTAAATCTAGAAGAAATGGATAAGTTCCTGGACACTTGCACTCTCCCAAGACTAAACCATGAAGAAGTTGAATCCCTGAATAGACCAATAACAAGGGCTGAAGTTGAGGCAGCAATTAATAGCCTACCAACTAAAAAAAGCCCAGGTCCAGATGGATTTACAGCCGAATTCTACCAGATATACAAAGAGGAGGTGGTACCATTCCTTCTGAATCTATTCCAAACAATACAAAAAGAGGGAATCCTGCCCAACTCATTTTATGAGACCAACGTCATCCTAATACCAAAACTGGGCAGAGATGCAACTAAAAAAGAAAACCTCAGGCCAGTATCCATGATGAACAACAATGCAAAAATCTTCAATAAAATACTGGCAAACAGAATGTAACAGCAAATCAAAAAGCTTATTCATCATCATCAGGTAGGCTTCATCCTGGGGATGCAGGGCTGGTTCAGCATACGCAAGTCTATAAATGTAATCTATCACATAAACAGAACCAAAGACAAAAACCACACGATTATCTCAATACATGCAGAGAAAGCCTTTGACAAAATTCAACAGCTCTTTATGCTAAAAACCCTCAATAAACTAGGTATCGATGGTACGTATCACAAAATAATAAAAGCTATTTACGAAAAACACACAGCCAGTATCATACTGAAAGTGCAAAAACTGGAAGCATTCCCTTTGAAATCTGGCACAAGACAAAGTTGTCCTCTCTCATCGCTCTTATTCGATATAGTACTGGAAGCTCTAGCCAGAGCAATCAGGCAGGAAAAAGAAATAAAGCATATTCAGTTAGGAAAAGAGGAAGTCAAATTGTCTCTATTTGCAGATGACATGATTGTATATTTAGAAGACCCCATCATCTCAGCCCAAAATCTCCTGCAGCTGATAAACAACTTCAGCAAAGTTTCAGGATACAAAATCAATGTGCAGAAATCATAAGCATTTCTATACACCAATAATAGACAAGCAAAGAGCCAAATCAAAAGTGAACTCCCATTCACAGTTGCTGCAAAGAGAATAAAATACCTAGGAATACAACTAACAAAGGATGTAAAGGACCTCTTCAAGGAGAACTACAAACCACTGCTCAATGAAATAAGAGAGGACACAAACGGTTGGAAAAATATTCCATGCTTATGGTTGGGAAGAATCAATATTGTGACAATGGCCATACTGCCCAAAGTAATTTATAGATTCAACGCTACTTGACTTCAAACTCAACTGTAAGGGTACAGTAATCAAAACAGCATGGTAGTGGTACCAAAACAGAAATATAGACCAGTGGAATGGAACAGAGGCCTCAGAGGTAACGCCACACACCTACAAGCATCTGATTTTTGACAAACCTGACAAAAACAAGCCATGGGGAAAGAATTCCCTGTTTAATAAATGATGTTGGGAAAACTGGCTAGCCATGTGCAGAAAGCAGAAACTGGACCCCTTCCTGACATCTTACACTAAAATTAACTCCAGGTGGATTAAAGACTTAAACATAAGACCTAACACCATAAAAACCCTAGAAGAAAACCCAGGCAGTATCATTCAGAACATAGGCATAGACAAGGACTTCGTGACTAAAACACCAAAAGCAATGGCAACAAAAGCCAAAATATACAAATGGGATCTAATTAAACTTAAGAGCTTCTGCACACCAAACGAAACAATCAATAGAGTGAACCGGCAACCAACAGAATGGGGAAAAAATTTTGCAATCTACCCATCTGACAAAGGGCTAATATCCAGAATCTACAAAGAACTAAAACAGATTTATAAGAAAAAAACAAACCCATTCAAAAGAGAGTGAAGGATATGAACAGACACTTTACAAAAGAAGACATCCATAAGGCCAAGAAACATGAAAAAATGCTCATCATCACTGGTCATTAGAGAAATGCAAATCAAAACCACATTGAAATACCCTCTCACACCAGTTAGAATGGTGAGCATTAAAAAATCTGGAGACAACAGATGCTGGAGAGGATGTGGAGAAATAGGAACACTTTTACACTGTTGGTGGGAGTGCAAATTAGCACAACCATTGTGAAAGACAGTGTGGTGATTCCTCAAGGACCTAGAATTAGAAATACCATTTGACCCAACAATCCTTTTACTGGGTATATACCCAAAGAATTACAAATTGCTCTATGATAAAGACACATGCACACGTATGTTCATTGTGGCACTGTTTACAATAGCAAAGACCTGTAACCAACCCAAATGTCCGTTAACAATAGACTGAATAAAGAAAATGTAGCACATATACACCATGGAATACTAAGCAGCCATAAAAATCTATGGGTTCATGTCCTTCATAGGGACATGGATGAATCTGGAAACCATCGTTCTCAGCAAACTGACACAATAACAGAAAACCAAACCGCATGTCATCAGTCATAGGCAGGTGTTGAACAATTAGAACACGTGGACACAGGGAGGGGAGCATCACACACTGCAGTCAGTTGAGGGAGGCTAGGGGTGGGACAGCTTGGGGTGGGGAGGGCGGGGAGGGATAATGACAACAGAAATAGCAGATATAGGTCATGGGAGGGATGATGGCAGCAAACCACCTTGCCTTGTATGTACCTATGCAACAATCCTGCATGATCTGCACATGTACCCCAGAACCTAAAGTACAATTTAAAAAAAAGTAGGGTTAGTAAGGAAGAAATTCCTCTGAGATTTTAAGAAATGTTGAAAAAGTGCTGGGCAGTCAGTAAATAGGACAGCGCTCCCAAGGACATTTTTGTTTCAGTGAATGGATTCATAAAGATAGAAATATGTTCAAATTAAAAGGAAGATGACTTTGGTTTATATTCCTTTTTTGAATCATTATTTTTAAAGTAGACTTTGTTTACAGATATATCTGTATCACTTGCCTTTATCATTCACTTTTTTGTCCCTATATGCAGGGACAGAACTATTTGAGGGTAGCGTTGCAATGGGGTACCATGGCTGGAGACTGTCTCTCTTTGAACATTATGCAAGAAAAGTTGCAGATTGTCAACTTGCTATGTTAATAGCACTGGGGCATATCAATCTGTAGGGGCATATGCAACTGCAACATAGCTGAATGAATTTGTGACTCACAAGTGGACTCATTTAGTCACAGCAGGTATGATGAGCAATGGAGTTGAAGTTCCATATCTTAGGAAAAGCATGATCAGAAAGCCAACAAGGATTCTTATAGAGTTTATAGTTAGGTTCAGTCAAAGGAAGGGTAATGTTTAATATAAATACTATGCATTTTCTATATTCTGTCTTAAATTGGACAGTTGAACTTCAAAATATTTTTAAATAAATGGATGAAAAATTTCTAAAGGAAACATGATTTTACTTAAAAATGTAGAACAAAATGAGATATGTAAGCCTTTATTTTTCAATTTATTCAAAGATTTAGTGATTTTAAAGATAGAGCTACTATCCTGCTTGGCAAATATTCTTACATTATATTCTATAAATGATAATTAATTTACACATTACCTAATCACTTTCCAGTGTGAGGCAAAATATTGTTTTGAATTTGTGATACTACAAACTGTAAACAAAGTTACTATGCTGTTGTCATAATAAATTTGACTTTTTATACAAGAAATAAATTGTTCTGTAGTAGTTTCTGGTCCTTAAGCTTTGGCTAAACACCTGATCATTTCTAAATTAAAACTCTGAATATTTTTGAGACTTTTGACATTTTACCAAATTATTCTCTAAAATGTTCATAT
Source organism: Cheracebus regulus (assembly GCA_963574635.1). NCBI lineage: Eukaryota > Metazoa > Chordata > Mammalia > Primates > Pitheciidae > Cheracebus > Cheracebus regulus. Next base: position 10,437 of record CAUYQU010083486.1, read on the forward strand.
CAACTTATATTTCATCCAAGTATTTTTTTATCAGTTAGTAATTGTAAGTTCTACAAGGAAATGGCTGTATCTGGGTTTTGTTTTTCTTTTTATTTTTAAGTAACTTTTCACGTAAATATTTTTGAATAAATTAGAATAATGTGTTCAATGGCTACCATTTGTGGTCTTCCAAATACTTTTCTTTTTCCTCCTCCTCTTTTTTAATACGATGCTTGTGCGTATGCATGTTTCTGCTTTAAAAAAGCTTCTTTTCACTGCTTCACCATTTTGAAGGACAAGGTACACAGTGAGGGTGTGATTGTTCTACAAAGAATATTACAAGGTGAAATTTATTTTTTTACTTTTGACTCTAGGCTGTTCCAACACACAGTTTTGTTTTCTTTCTGCATTTAATTTGTTTATATGATGAATTACCTAAAATAATTTTCTAAGGTTAAATTAACATTCTTGAATTAAACTTAAATTGGTCATGATAAGAAAGTCATGATATAAATTCATATTTTGTTTTTTATCTATGTTTGTGTTCAGAGTCTAGATAAGTTACAGACTTTCCTCTTTTATACTGTCAGTGGGATTTTAATATCAAGGTTTTGATAGCCCGATAAAATGACTTGGAGAGAGTTTCTTCTTTTTCTATTTTTGGCAGACTTTATATAAGATTGAAATTACCAGTTTGGTAAAATTCATTGGTAAAACTATCTGGGTATGGTGTTTTCTAAGTTGGAAGAATTTTTAACTGCTGATTTCAGCCTCTTTAAATGTTTAAGATGATTCAGGCTTTCTATTTCTTCTGGAATCAGTTTCAATAAATTCCACTTTTCTAGGGATTTGTCCATTTCATCTGTATTTCAGAATTTTCATAGAAATTGTTCAGAATATACCTTTTATGTTTGCTACAACTATTATCTGGTCTTATTCATCTTCTACTATGTCCAATTTCCTATTTGTCTAATCCATTAAATTTCTGATAGCAAGTCTTATGTTTTTTCCTTTCTGGATATACTGTTTGGTTCATTTTCAGGTTTGCCTGTAAGTTCTGAAAGTCTCTTGTAGCCTAGGCATACTCTTGATATTTCTTTCATTTCTTTACACTTACTTTATATTCTTCCCAGTGAAAATATCTACAGGTTTGCAGGTCTGGTTGTGTATGTTGTTTCTGTTGACTTGCTCACTTACTGGGTGATTTTATGATGGCAAGCTCATGTTCTCCTTGGGACTTTGGGATGGTTCTTCAAGGCCTGGTTGAAAATATGTTCCTGCAGATAGGACTGTTAGTGAGGCCCCATAAATAGTGTGGAAATTCTAACCCCAAACATGCCTGTGAGTGAGCCTGTGATCAGGAATTCTCAGGAATGTCTTTCCCCTGACCCTCCATGCCACATTCTGAGCTGAGGCTGAGATAGGCAAGTAGCTTCATTCACCATCTGCCTCTAAAAGGTAGACTTTTTTTCTCTAATTCTTTTACTATGGGAGAGTGGTATGGAGGAAGAAGGATCTCAGGAGTGTGTGATCCAGCGTGCTATTTTGCAGGGCCACAGGCTTGTCTGCTAACCCTCAGCCTTTTACAAGTTTAGAGCACAAGCTCGAGTCTAGACCTTCCAGGATGAGCAGAGGCTTTAGGGAAAATTCTTTCTTCAGCCCTGGTTTACCAAGAGGCTTCAGGAATTTTTTCTACCTCAGAAGATTTGGTTATTCTCCTGATAGCTCAGCTATGTGTTTAAAAGATTGTTTTTAAATATTTATTCAGAGCCAGATGCTCATGCCCATAATCCCAGCACTTTGATAGGCCAAGGTGGATGAATCCCTTGAGCTCAGGATTTTAAGACCAGCCTGGGCAACATGACAAAACCCAGTCTACTAAAAATACAAGAATCAGATGGGCATGGTAGTGGGCACATGTAGTCCCAGCTACTTGGGAAGCTGAGGTGGGAGGATCACATGTGCCCATGAGGTTGAGGCTGCAGTGACTTGAGATTGTGCCACTACATTCCAGCCTAGGCAACAGAGTAAGACACTGTCTCAAAAAAAAAAAAAAAATTCCGTATTTTTAGTTTTCTATACTGAGAGGGCCTCCTCTGACATCAGGCTGTGATACTGGAAAAAATGGGAGTTAAATATTTTCTTTTTCCTTTCCTTCCTTCCTTCCTTTTCTTTTCTGTTCTTTTCTTTTTTCTTTTCTTTTCTTTCTCTTCCTAGAAGAGAAGTGGGAGTTGTTAATCTTATGTGGTAACTTTTTAAAAGCTACATGTTATAGGTCAACCTCAATTTTTGAGATCACAGTCAAAAGAAAGGATATAAGTCAAAAAGTAGCAGTGGCTAACATTTTGGGTGAATCCTTAATAACCTAAGTTGGGGCTCTATACCAAGTGTTTTATTAGGAAGATCTCATTTAATCCACCATCATGATTCTATCATTCCCATTGTAAAGATGAGGACACTGAAAATTTGGAGAGGTTCAAATGACTTGCTCAAGTTCACACAATGAACAGATAATTCATAATGTTTATCTTGGATCATCAAGAAAAGAAATAATGCTAGTTGGAATCTGTTTATATTTGGTGCATTATTATTTTAAAAGGCAGCAAAATGTAACATATCTTAAATTTCCATCTAATTTGTGCTATTATAGATAAGTGTGGTCATATCATATCAAACAGATACGTGTGTCAAAGGAATGCAGAAGCCAGTTTACCTTGCCCCTTTACTACTTTCCCTCCTGTAAGAAAAATTACTCTTAAAACACCTTCCAAGGATTTTTCTGGATGTCATATCCCAAAACACATTTGTCAGCCTGGATGAAAAGAGAAACTTTGGCCAAAGACTTTAAAGATTCATTACTAGACATGGATCCTCTTTGTTTCATAATTCATCTCAAACTACTCTCCCACTTCAGTCAACTATGTGGTATTTGGTTATAGTGTTAATACATACTTCTCCCTATGAAAGTGGTTTTTTAATATTATATATATATACATTTATATATAAAAATATTATATATATATAATATTTTTAATATTATATATATATATATATATATTTTATTTGAAGCATCATGTTATAAACCAAACTTGGAAAATGTAACTTTCACAGTACAGTCATTTTTTTTTATGATACTTGAAGTACAGTTTTCTCAGGGAGTGTTTTCAGTGAACCCTCTTTTTCTTGTGTGATATTGTTTTCTGATTGCCAGTTTGGGGATAGATTGTGAAACTACAAAGTCTGTGTGTTTTTCTCAAGGAAGTTCTCATTCCCCTAAAGTAACCAGGTCCATCCATCAGTCCAGGAAAATCAGGAAAAAGATTGCTAGGAAGACACTTTTGTCCCAAATTCAAAAGTAGGCAGTTTCCCTGGTGATTGAACTTCCTCTATGCTACGCTAGTAATTGAACCTTGTGCTGTTACCTCCAGAGTCTCCACTAGCATCTTTATTATCATCTGTCCTTGCAGGTACTGATACTTCTAAGGCCAGCCACTGAAAAAGAGCATGGGTCACCACGACTTGGGAACTTACCCCACCCGTCTTCTTATTAATACTTATATCCCTACACTAGGGTCTTTTTGCCCTTTCTAAGCATGTGGGAAGAGGAAGAAAGTGGAAACTCTCTTATAACACTTCTGTGAATGAATCTGTTACCAAAACGCCAGGGGATGGATCTAGGTCCTGATACTCACTGCACAGGAGGCCAGTCATTGAGATGAGCATTACCAGGGAAGAGGCTTCATTTGAGTGCTGCAGCTGATGGGAGATCAGTCTTAAATCCAACTCTCTGACCAGTTAAAATCAGGGGCTTATATATATAGCAGGGAAGGAATGTTAACTACATGTAGGTAAACAGGAATTAGGGAGAAGTGAAGAAATCACGAGAGATGAGGGGGTCTGGCTTCTCACTGTCTGGATGTGGTAATCTGGAGAATTTCACTTCCTTGATACTATCCAGGAGGCCTGAGGAAGGAACTCAGATAACACAAATCTAAGTTGTAAGATTAGGAGAGCCAATTTCTATGTTTATTTTAAACAACTGTAAATATTAGTTCTATGAGACAGTTGTGCTAGTTTCAAATCCATATCAACAAGGGAGATAGTACACTAGTATATATCTCCATAATTCATCCTGTTACACCAAATTCTATTTTCCATGGTACTTTAATTATTTAAGCTACTAGGAACCTGTTCTGGAAATGCTTTGTTTTTCTTTGTTTTTCAACTTTTTCATTGAGTAAAACTCAGATGTGTTTCTTAATAACTGATACCATCATTTTTTCATTTGTAAAATGACTTTAGAAACTTTGTACCTTTATCATGAGTCATACATATGAGGAGCGTGAAAAGCTCAGATTGGTGAAGGGTTCACATGATAATAAGATTCAGGAAATGAAAAGTTTTATGTTTATCCTTTACCTTATTTCCATGGTAGAAGGGTAAATGAACATTGTTCTTTTCGAAATTAAAAGACAACTTTGAAGATAAATGTAAAGATATTCCCCAAAACTAGAAAGATAATTCCCCTGTATCTATTTCAATTGCATTACCAGATAGTGCAGAAGTCCTTGGTTCTTGTCTTACTTGGAGAAAGAATTTGGCCGAGAGACAAATTTAGCAAAGAAAGCATAAAATTTATTGAAGGAAAACAAAGAGCAGGGAGTTTGTTGAAGGAAAATGAAGAGCAGAGAGTTTTTTGAAGGAAGTACAGTTAAGAGAGTAGGCTGTTCTGGGTGGAAAAAAGCCACAGTAGCAGCAAGGGTTAAAGCAGTGGCCGAGTTTAGAGACAATACACGCTGAAAGGAAAGGCATAGTGGGCTGCTGGAAAGAGAATGAGCCAACAGCCCTGAGAGTTCTGCTTAAGGTTTTTCTTTTGTCACTCTTTAAGTTCCCGCCTCTGTCTTAACTCTCTACCTTTGTCTTTGTCTAGTTTCCCTCTTCTGCCTTAAGTCTCTGCCTTTCTCCCACCTAGTTCTCATTCCAGGTATGTGGTGTTCTCCCTCACTGTCAGCTGATGCACAGATAGAGGCTCACTGTTGGAAGTAACTTCTTCCTAATGATGGTGCTGCTCATTACAGTCACCCCTGGAAGGTCTCACAGTGGTTAAATATGTACTTACTGCACCTGTGTACCTCTTAGGGATTTCACCTTTGCCCTCTTTCCTTCTTCATCAACTACTTTCTGACAGCTTAACTGCAGAGTGAACAATTACTGAGCATCTATCTTAAGAGATGTTCCAGGGTGTTCCTTCCTGCTTAAGTATTTTCCTTCTTCTCTGCTCATATCTAGCATGCATGTTTCGGGTAGTCTCTAGGGTGTGAGATTTTCCAGTCCTCCTTTTCCCAGGGGCTCCCCCGTCCTGTTCATATCTAGTTATCTGCATGTCCTAGCATTTATGCTAGTCTTACCTTCTTTCCTTTCTGCTTTCTTCCCTCCCTTCTTTCTTCCCAGTCGAGCTCCTGTAATCTCTCAGGAGAGTGGAAATTCATTTCCTTATTAGAATTTACATCTTTATTTCAATGCTGGGAATATAAATTGGGAAAGAGCTCTCATTTTGAACTGTCATTTTTTTCCCACATTCTTTAGAAAAGGAAGATAAAACAGGATTTGGAGTCAGAACCTTAGCCTTTCCCTTGTTTTCTAAGTGCTCCCAGGTTTTCTCCCTGTCTAAAATTATCAGTGTTCATTTTTAGACTCAGTAGGAGAAAGTGGCTTTTAAAAACCATTGTCTGACTTCTTAGTGCAGGAAGCTGGGTGGATTAATTGAAACATTCTAAAACTAAATAAAGTTGGCATCAGGGGATCCAGCTGAGCACATACAGGTGTTACATGTAAGTCCCTCTAATTAGTTGCCATATCAGGAAGTGATTGCATCTTCACCTGACTTTGTTTAAACATGAGATGGTCCTTAGTACTGGAGATAGATCCCATTTGTATTTGTTTTTTCTGTTTGAGAGTTACACTTGAAAGTTATGTAGATATTATTTGTCTACAATAATTTTCTTGTAACCATATCATTAAATCTTTGTCAGATTTGTATCTTCTCCTTCCAGTCAGCAACACAATATTTATTTACTTCACTACTCACATATCTCAAGTTCAACTCAATGTTTCATTTATCGAAGTGAAATAAAATGGCTATGTAATTTACCAGTTATTAATGTATTCCAATTGTCCTAGCCTTCAGTGTGAACCTCTGGAAACTAAATAAGATGTGTGAACTGTAGTCTTCTGTGTTATTTTACAGTTGCTGTAGTAGTAGTAGGTAAGATGTATCAATATAAGAAGTAGAATATTATTACATGCCTAGATGTCAGTAATATCTAAATACTTTATGAGCCTTGCTGTATTTAATAATTGAAAATGATATTATAGTGGATATTTTAACACAGATTTACAGAATCTCAGAAAGGGCTGGACTTGGGCAGGACTGGAATATGGGCCTACAAATTGGACAGGTCTGGTATGAAATCGCAACCCTTCTACACACTGGCCAGGTATGAAATTGCAACGCTTCCACACACTGGCCATAGAACCTCAGGGAAGACGTCTTCGTCTGTATACTAAGAGTATTACTTATTTTATGGGTATTGTAATGATAAAGTCAGTGAATGTACAAGAAGTCCTTGGAATATAATAAATACTAAATAAATGATTATGACTTCTGTCCCTATGACTGTGCCATTTCTAATTCTAAATATCTACTTCAATGACTGTTAGAGGCCAGGCTCCTATTCCTTAGCCCAGTGCTCTATCGAACTCTTGTTCAACAAGCTGTGTCATAAACCTAATACTAGGTATTATAAAGGATATCAAAGAAGACAGTAAGATCAACACTGATATTTTCATCACTTCCTGCTCTGCCTGTTGTCACATAGCATGACTAACAGCTGCTCAAGTGTCTGTCTCAGTTTCCAGTGAGATCATAAGTGCCTGTTAAAGAGGATTATTATCTTACACTTGTATAAGGTAACTTGCAACACCTGGAACATTGCTGAGTGTAAGCCCAGCTGTTCAATAAGAGACTATCTTTAAAAATTATAATTCAAAGAGAGCATTTTGACAAGAAGAAATGGTTGCACCTGTTTTGGGTGGGAGAGGTAGAATTGGACCAGCTCATCTCTCACTACCCCTCCCACCCTAGGTTCTGCCACCCTTCAGAAACACATTCAGTGAGGCAGGTAAAAGCTAAAGAAGACAAACATCAAAACTAACATACAAAACTGGTTGGTGGGATGGTCATTTTTCAGTATTGTTCTTATCTGTGAAGTCATGTATTTAATATTTATACTTGAATTTGGTACAGACTCATACAGGCCCAGTCTGTGATTCTGATGTTTATAATCGAATCTGTAAGAGTAATTGCTTGCCAAAATATTCCTCCTAGCTGCTGCTAATGTTACAACTTTTTTTTCTGTGATCTGTAATCCACTTTTGCCATATTATAGCTCAAGGTTAATGCAACACAAACAACATTATTTAGACTGTGTCTTAGGGGCATGAAGCTCTAATTTTGGGTGAGAATGACCAAATATATTGCTTCCTAAGCTTTATTGCTTTTTGCTAGATCTCATTTTTCCCTATCTGAAGTTATCAAACGTTCTATAAAACTTAAAACTTTTTGCTTCTAAAAATAGACCCTCAACTCTTTATTGTCTGAAGAAAAAATGGAAGGGAGAGCACTGACAGGTTATAAAAGAGAAAAAGGTGGGCAGTCCACTCAGGGTTTTGGGTACAACTATAGCAACACCCAGGCCTTTGGGATGTTGAGAAGCCAGGGAAATGGAAAAAGTAATTTCCATTATCCTCTCATGATGAGAGAGGATGGACAGAGGTTCTTTTTTCTAAGGAGCTTCAGTTCTTGGTCCTTATTTTCTTACCACCAGCATGCATTCACAAAGATGTTGGGAAGCAAGAGGTATCATCTTGATTGCTAAATGGGGAAGTAATAGGACAGCAGTAGATAGGGGCTCTTGGTAGAATGCTGTAAATTATTTTTTTCAAAAATGAGTGTGGAGATCGCAGCTTTGTTGATATTGTATAGGATGTCGTCTAACAATGGTATCAGTCCTCTATTCCTGGCAGCAGAAGCCTTTCCTCCAGCAAATGGAGCAGAACACTAATTTGGAAAGCAGGGAGAAAGTAAAGCTGCCCTGCTTGCCCAAGGTGCCACTGCAAAGTCCACTTTGCCAGCCAGCTTCTCCCTACCCCATGTTGCCTGTGTCTGCAGTGGACACATTCCCACCTTCAGCACCTTGGAAACCACTAGTCTAATTGCTCTAGTCTCTACCCAGTCCACCGCGTTTCACCTGGTGCTTACTGACAACCTTGAAAATCTGGTAAAAGCTTTGGGTCCTATTCCTTTAAAAAATAAAAAACCACATCTGCTTGAAATTTTGCTTGCTGTTTCAGAGCATTCATGGACAGCTCCACCATCACCACAGGCACATAAATTCCTCAGACCTAAGCCCTTTCTGAAAGTCAGACTGCATCTTTTCACACGAAACAAAATAACAATAAACAAAAACAAAATATAACTCTAACCACCTAAACACACTATACCTTTATCATTTTAAATTAGTTTTGGGTGAAACTGAAAGAAACCTTGGTTCTGGTTTTAGCTCTGCAGCTAGTACCTAGATTGCCTTCAAGTCATATAAGACATCTTTGGGCCTCAGTGTCTCTGTCTATAAACTCCAGTGTTCTGTATTCAGCTGTAGTCTTCTGTAATTTGGTGAGCCAAAGTGAGGTCCCATGAAGCCAGTACTCCTATGACTGAGCATATGCTGTTTGCATCCATTCATTCGTTTTTAGCTTATGAGGGAATGGCCTTTCCATTCACTCAGGCTAGATGTGAATGTTGTAGTTGATAAGCAGGGCAATATTGACATACTTATATATAAAAAGACACTTTCTGCTGTTCAGTTTGAATCATTAAGTTCTGGGTTCATTTTGTTTTGTTTTGATCCAGCTATCCGGTCCTCTTCCTTACATTTCTATCACCTCCATCCCCAAGCAAAAAGTAAACTGATTTATCACTTTCCCTTCCCTTGACTCATTTAAAGTAATTCACTAATGCCCTGAGTTGAGCTGTATCTAAATAAGTTTGGATGATAGAGGAAAAGATAATGGTGACAGGTAAGGCCCAGTGAATGGGGTGCTAATATAAAGGGGCATCTATGGAGATAATGGGTCCTTAGGTGAATGAAGTAGGAGCACAACTCAAGAGAGAAGAGGGATTGGTTAGGACATGTGATACACTTCTTTTACAACCTAGTTATCCTCAGCCTACTCAAAATTAACCCTGTCATTCTTTTTCTGAGAAAAAAGAATTCCTTGCTTGGGGCAGTCATTTCTCCCAGGCTGTAAAACCCAGCCATGATAATGATGCTGCTAAAATTGTAATTTATTGAACATCAACTTTACAACAGGTACAGTGATAAAAACTTTGTGGATTTTAATTCACTTAATTATTATAACCACCCTTTGGTACTTGTGCAGCTACTTCTGTTTTTCACGTGAGGAAACTGAGGCTTAGAGAAGCTAAGTCAAAGCCGTATAGTCCTCAAAGCACAGAGCAAGAATCTAAGCACAGGTTATTTGATTCTAAAGCCTCTTTTTCCCCACTAGAATGCATAGCCACTGGGCTTTCACTTAATGATTGGTGAAACAGTCCTGTAAAACTGTGTCCACCTTAGTGAATCTGCCTGTAGGTTATTGTTACTGTGGCTCCTCATCTTTTGCAGGTAAACACAATTTATGAGATAATTTTTGAGGAGAGTGGCATGCCTAGAATACAGAATAATCACTGACAAGATTCTCAGGATTTAAAAAAAAAAAGGTGGTTTGTTGTTTTATTTTGATTTGCTTTAATTCATCACTCTGCCTGGCACATTGGAGGAACCCAGTGAATATGTGGATGTATGAGTGAATGAAAGGCAATTCATTCTACAAGGTTTAAATGAACCGATTTGCAATAGCAAATACAGGAAGGAAAATTTTAGCATTACACACTGGTATGACTTTATTTCTACATTTCAGGAACAAAATATCATAACTTTACATATAACTCTTTGAAGCTCTTGATAGGTTTTTCATACTCTGCTTCCCAAATCCTTTTGTGCAGTTACAAGTAGAGTATTATACCACTTTCATTGGAAAAAAGACTAATTTTACATTGTAATGATTGTACCTGTTCTGTGACAAAGCCTTGATTAAAAAAAAAAATTCCAGTTTAATAGCTCAAAGAAAGAAGAACGTCTGTAGGAGAACTGGGACACAATTTTACAGTTTACCATTGTGAAATTGTCCTTCAGTGCTAAAATGGGAAAAAAAAATGGATGAATGTGGAAGAAAAAAGCATAGAATAACTGACTAAGCTCGAAGGTCATTAATGACACTAAGAGGAGTAAAAATGATAAAGTGAACATAGAAAATCATATTCTGTGAAAAATGAAATAGAATTGCTCTTAGCAAGAAAAAAAGGGGGAAAAAACATGGAAGAAATCTTTTTAGTATATTTGACGGAAGGGAGGAAGGACTAGGTACCCAAATAAGTAGCTCTTTGTAGGAGCCAAAGAGTGGGTTCTAACCCTTACCAGAACTTCAGAGCAAATTTCTTAAAAATGTAGGTCAATAAGAGCTTATAGTTAGGAGAGAAGCCTGGTTTCCTGGAGACATGTTTTCTGTTCCACAGGAAGAAAGTCCAGTGTCAGTCAGTCTGTGAATCCAAATGCCTGATTCTAAGAAGGTGCAGCATTAATTGGAGCAGCTGCTAGCACAGGAAGAGTGTCGAGCCTTTCCGACTGACAAGTTTTAAGTAGGGTAGATGTCAACTCCTCTCGTGACTTTTCCTGAGATTATTAGATTACCAGTGTAAATGTCATGGTCCCCATTCCTGATCCTATACATCCCCCTTTTTCTACCCCCTCATCTTCACTGAGGAAAGCCATTCATTATGTAGAAGGCAGCAGCACTAGTGAAGGCACAAAACTCAGATTGTTTTTGCAAAAGCCGGCCATTGTGTTTAAATGAAAGTCTCAAAAGAAATAAAATCTGTCTCATTTGTGGCCCATGTGCTAAGTTTAAAAGGTTGCTATGGGAAACTTTCAGCTAACCTTTAGCCTCTGTGACTATATATTGCCTAGCTCAGACTTGTGAGAAGTGTTCTAAGTTACGATAAATTCTATTTTCATGTAATTAGAGAAACAAAAACCAGTTATTGTCTCAAATGTTTGAGTCCTTGTTATTCCGTTTAGAAGCAGTATACTGGTAATGGAGCTTTTTGCTGTATCCCCAAATTGAGGCTTTGCATTTCAAAGCCTCAATTCTGGTCCTTTACCATGTAGGAAGACGATAGAGAGTACAGAATGAACTGATGATCAAGTCTTACATTAAGGTAATAAATGAAAAGACTGTGTCACAAAATCTATTCATGTCCACCTTAGTTTTTTTGCCAAAATGTTCTTGCTGTGACCTAGTTCTGCAGATAAGAAAAATGATTTTGCCATCCTTATATGACATTATGGCTATAGTGAACTGTTCCCGTGTCTTGGTGTAGGTGGCCTTGTGAGGATAAGCATTAATTATTTTGAGACTGCTGATGCATCACCTCTGGGGTGTCTATATTTGTCTTCTAAGAATGCATCATCACTCTCTAATTATAGGTGATCTCGTGGGATTAGATCTTTTGAGTTAAACAGACTAGAATGACACAAAATATGCATGGAAAGTAAACATTTGAAAAACTGGTGAGCCGTAGTGATTGTTAAGATCCAAACTATGCTGCAGTGTTCAGAATAACACTTGGAATAGTCTTCACATTGTCAGTGTCACCACCTGCCTAATGCCTACATTTTAAATCGCTCACCAATTGAGTTTATTTTTATGTTTTCAGCTTGAAAATTTATCACCTAATTCTAATTCTTGAAATCTTGCAATGTTACCCCAATGGATTTTGTGAAAAATCAGGAAATCACCATGGAATCTCTGGGACACTGCTCTTTGATAGCCATCTCTGCAGAACCAGGAAGAGCAGTGAGGGCTGTGGCGCCTTGGTCTCAACTGTGAGGCTTCTGAGGCAGTACAGAGCAGAACTCTGAGCAAAGTTTTAAAGAGGAGATCATTTTCTGGCCAGGATGCTTTGCCAAGTAACGTGGAAGTAATAGAGTCTGGGTTGAAAATAACAAAGCTCCCAGTCTCTTTTCAGCTCTATCCTATAAAAGGTTATTTTCTCTGATGTTGATGCAGAAAAGCAATAAACCTAGATTCTAGTTATATAATTAATTTAGCCAATCATTCATTCAGGCAACACATATTTACCAAAAACCTTCTGTGTACAAGACCTCATAGAGGGATATACAGAGATTTAGGTAAGACATTGCCCTTCCACATGAACAGTCCTTTTGCGGGCAGGAGTGGAAAAGCAAGGGTTTTACTGGGAAGTCTAAAACACAGAGCGTAGCCAAGAAGAGGTATTTGGTTCCCTTTTTCAGTGTCTGTGTGTGAGGATTGTGTCACATGCAAGGTTTGGGAATTTAAAATCACCAGTGCTTTTCCTCCTTTATTGAATGCCAGTCTAAGAAGTAGCCTTCAGGAATCAGAAATTCAAGTTTTTAATCAATGATGAACATAAAGCTGGAGGATTTGAACATGTTGAGGGTGGTGACCAAAGTGCAAGTGTGCCTTTCTTGTCCCCTACAATCACTTCTGAAACTCTGTGCCATTTTAAACAGTGAAGCTGGGAGGTAGGGGAACGATTGCATCCAATTTCATTCTCCTAGTGTGCAGCAGATGTGCCCACAGGAGCAACTGCACAGTCTGAGGTTGTCAGGTTTCCAAAAGAATTTAGCTAATGGGCTTCATTGCTCATAGACCTCGAATCCCAGAGAATCAACATGAAGGTGAGAGACAAGTACAAAACTTGAAGCTTCTAAGAGTGAGTAAGTGATGAAGTTTTTGTGAGCAATTTTTCTAACCTGGGAGTTCTAATTTGCCCCACCCCAAAATTTGAAGCAGCTACCCCTGTGTAAAGGGAAAGAAAGCAGATGTGAACGCTTGTGTTAAAAGTCAGCTAATTTAAACTTAATGAAAAAGTTCTTAGCTGCGAAGGCCAGAAAATTGAAGGAGCTCTGCAGCATCTTCTCTGGCAGCATTTCTGAATAATATCTCTCTTGAATGGCTTAGCTGTACAGGTAATGGGAAAAGCTGACTCAGGGCTGCCTCCAGGCTTAGCAGAGAATATATTCTGGGTACCATTGTCAGTATTAGGGAAGGCCTGAAAATCAGTGGCAGAAAGGCTAATGTTATACAGTTCAGATTCCCCCAAGGAAGAAAATGTTTATGCAATTCAGTGTTAGTAACCTGAATCATAAGCTGCTTGTTTTCTGCAAACATCAGAGTTAATAGTACCTGTACCCTAAACTAGTTTATGGCATTACATTTTCAGATTCATTTTTCTTTCCACTTAAGAACAACTTTTAACTTTGTACCAGGAGTGTTGTCTTAGATTCAGAGAGAACCGCAAAAGGAAGTTGCCAGCTTGTTACTGTGACCTGGGGGACAGAGGATCATCACTTCAGAAGTCCTCACCCAGTTTCGCACTTGCCACACTCCCTGTGACTACTTCAGACTGCATTAATTGAGCACAGAGCCATGGGCCCAGGAAGAGTGTGGCACTCCAGAGTGGGGCAAGTGAAATGCTGAGACTTACTGGAAAACCTGGGCTGACTTACCTGCAGCCTGAGCCAGGCCCTGTTCCATTCCCACACTGCTTTATGACTCCAAGGCTGTCTTTGTGCACTGGCTGTGTAAACATCTCCCTGAGGCCTTCAGGAAGTTTGGAGTAGCATAGAACATGAATAAGTTATGCAAGTGGAAGAAGGGAAGAAAGTGTATTTGAAAGGAGAGTTGTTGAGATGAAGTCCTATACCCATCCATCTTTCTTCTAATATTTTTTATTTAATAAACGTGTTAAGCACAGTGGAACTCATAGGATTGAAATATGAAATCCCCCCTCCATGCCCCCACAGTCTTCAGGAGTTAGGAAAGATGTTACTGAGTTTCTTTTTGTACAAGTGATTTTTGGTTACAAGGATGAATTGTATAGCAGTGAAGTCCGGTCACTAGTGTCACCCAAATAGTGTACATTGTACCCAACTATTGACATTTTAAGATGGATTTATTATTATTTTTGGGGGGGGGTAGAGAGCTGTCCTGTTCATCCCAGGCCTCTACCTACAGATGCCAGTAGCATTCCCCTAGTTATGACAGTCAAAAATGTCTCCAGACATTGCCAAATGTCCCCTGGTTGAGAACCACTGATACACACCCATGTAACCATTATCCAAAAAGAAGATTTAGATTATATCCATTTCACATAAAGTTCCCTTCAGATCTTTTATAGTCAATCCTCCCTCTTTGAAAACCACTGTCTCTATTTTTTATCATCTTAGATTCATTTTGCCTATATTTGGACTTTGTATAAATTGAATCATACAGTATGTACTCTTTGTTGTCTGGACCTGCCACTTAACATAATGTTTTTGCAATTTATCCATATTGTTGCATGTATCAGTAATTCATTCTTTTTTGTTGCAGAGTAGTATTTCACTGAATAAATATGCCACAATTTGTTAATCAGTTCTCCTGTTAATGGGCACTTAATATTTTTTCCTGTTGGGGGCTATTTTGAATAAGGCTTCTGTAAATATTCTGGTAAAATTTTTTTGTGGACTTGTTTTCATCTCTCTCAGGTACATATCTAGGAATGGAATTACTGGGTTGTAGGGTAGATGTATACTTTTAATAAATTGCTAAACACTTTTGCAAAGTGCATGTGCCATTTTACACTCCCAGCAACCATGTCTGAGAGCTCCAGTCATTCCATACTTCATCAATGACATCATTTGGTGATGCCAATCTTCTATTTAGCTATTCTAGATATCTCATTATGATTTTCACTTGCATTTCCCTAAGGATCAATGATACAAGCACCTTTTCAGGTGGTTTATCTTCTCTTGTGAAGGATCTGTTTAAGGCTTTTTATCATTGATTGCAGGAGTCCTGTTCTCCTCCTACATCCCCCACTGGTACTCATAATTGTTTTGAGTTTTTACAGGAAACTCAGGGACTGAGAAACCTTTGGGCATCTGAATAAATTTGATCTAAATTATAAAAACCACTATGAAACATGCCGTCTGGGTTTTGTTTGTTTCCATTTCCAAACATCCTGTGAGTTTAGAGAGTATTTTCCTTAGAGGTTAGAAATACTCCTCCTAATTAGCCAGACAGGTATACAGAACTACTTTAATTTTCTATGGCATAGCCTTCCAGTGCTCACAGCCCCTACACAGCAACAGCCCAACCTCATCCTTCCACAGCTTTGACAAGCAAATTAACAGCAGGAACCTGTCCCCACATAAAGCAGTGAGTCACTTTTATAATTCCATGCCCAAGGGAGTTTTGTGGTGAGCCTTTTTCAGGAAGCAGTTATTTCTCCCTCCTCCCTCCATTTTTCTTTTACCCATACAGGAATGTCTTTACCTAGTTTAAAAAAAAAATTAATTCCCCTATCTAGAAAGATCCTTTTTTCCATTTCTATTTTCCGATAACAGAGCTTAGCTGTTTCCTTTTAATTACAGTGGAAAAGGGAGGAACTCATGAACTTTTTAACTGTTAAGACGGTTTTAAGGTAGTATTTTCTACAGAAAGATTAATCTCCGAGTAGTTTAGGACCTTGTTTCTACGTAGGATACGAGGACACTTGAAGCAGGGTGTTTTCTCGCGGCACTTTGAAAAGGGAATGCAGTGGCCTGCAGAAGGGGGGTGGCTTGTGTTAGGTGTATACATGAGGTTAAGTGTTCAAAGTGCTTTGTAAGCAATAAGGCAGTCTCCAGATGTGGTGGCTAAATACCATTCCCCACTAAAAAGAAACAGGCTTCTTAGGAAAATGGCTGATTCTGTCTGAGATAAGAAATGTACAAGACAAGACTGAGTTCTGTCTTACCATAAAGTGAGGAGAAAAGTAATCAAATTATTATAAACTGCTAGGATCATGTCAAAAGGACTCGGGCTTTAAGTTGAAGAGTTTCCTCCTGATAACAATGGGCAGGTTTGAGTGTCAGTGAGAAAGACTGCAGTGGATTAAAGCATATCAAATATATTTCAAATCCATGAATTCATAAGGACACTAAAAACATAAAAGCAGTCACATTTTAGTCTTTGGAAAACTCTGCAGAACAAAAGGCCTGATTTCTCTGAAACACAAATTGCAAATGGAGAAAAAAGGAAGGAAGAAGAACCTATTATTTAAAAGCCAAGACTTATTAGTTGTAATACTTATACCACATTTGGATTCTGACTTGAACAAACATCAACTGTTAAAAAAAAATGTATGAGCTAGTTGGGAAAATGTGGTCACTGACAGGATATTTGGTTATGTTAAGGAATTATTGATATTTTAAATGTGATCATGGCATTGTGGTTTTATTTTTATAGTAGCCTTTCTCTTTTAAAGATACATACTGAATTATATTGAAGTAATAGGAGTGGGATTTGCCTCAGAAGAGGCCTGTGGCAGGGATGTGTATGAAACAAATGGCCGTGCGCTTGTAATCATTGTTTCTGGGTAATAAATACTTGTAGATTTGTTATATCTTTACTAGAGAATATATTAGTATTTGAAAAATTTCCATAAGTTAAAAACAAAACCAGTTTAGTACATTACAGATTGTTAGTGTTAAGGGTTTATTGGAGAATGAAAGCAGATGTTTGAACAGGGAGAGAAGACTGCTGGGATGACTAGACTTGAGTAAGGAGTTGTGTCTTGCTGGCCTTGTTTGTTGGTATGTTGCAGTGAAAATATTAATATCCAATGATTTAACCTGCCCCCAACATTTTTCTCTCTGCATTTGTTTATTAGCATTATACTAATGTCATAAACCTGGGTTTCTTGAGAAAAGAAATGAGAGCATGCATGCTTACCTCATGCTGGTTGGTTGTCCAAAGATCCCTACTGAGGGACCCATCTGGATCCACTCTTTTTCCATTCATCTCTCATGCCTTAGAAAGATGAAGACTCAAAGAAAACTAGGGGAAAACTTATAAAAGTATATTTTCAAAGGAATGTTTTACTGCTAAGTTGACAGAAAATAGAGGAGAACATTTTGCAAAGGAGTGTATGAGGCCTTATCTTTATACCAAATGGAATACTTCTGAGAGCACACTAGGCTCAATGACATAATTATGTTCATAATCTTTTAGCAATTTAGGTGTGTTAAAGACATCTGAAATAATATATGAGTTTCAAATTTTTCTCTACCCCCCATCAAAACATAGTGTATTTTCTTTCTTGGCTTTATAGTTTCAACAAGTTATGGTCCTTACTCCTATCACATTAAAATTTTATGTTTCTGTGTCTCCTTTCAGGACTTCTTCAGTCCTGAAAACTGGGGCCAGTAGACTTACTTGATGAGAAATTATTTCTTATTTTGCTGCAGAGGAGCCCCTGGATTTTTAGTGCTACATTTGCAGCTCTTCAGTCATGAATTTCAGGTCCCATTGAGGCAGGTGGAGGCCTTTGGTTGTAAGCTTTCCCAGACGTGAGTGTGAGAAAGAGAGTGCCTGCAGGGTGCAATCACAGAAATTGCAGTATCTGACTCAATCCTTGACCAACCAGAAGAAGAGGGGAGGCCTATTTTACAGATGAAGACACCAAACCGTGAAGACTGGGCAGTCTCACCATGTTGTCTCTGAACACATGTTCTTCCTCCTAAGCCAGGCTGCCCCTTTAACTGTACAGGGGGCCAGCTCTGACTTGCATTGAAGTGTGCAAGTTAGTGAATTAACAAGGACAAGTCATAGAACTTGCATTTCTGTAGAAGGATGGCAAGATGTAGGTCTCATAGTGAACTGGAAGCCAGCAGTTTGTGATAGCCAATTTTAAAGGCTCATGATATTTTCCAATGAAATATGATTAAGCATTGGTCATTTTCAAGTATTCAGTGTCCCAGTAACGAGAAAAGTCCAGTCCACAATGAAATACCCTAATTATTTAGTTATTACAGGTCATATTTAGTCCATCCATTCCCGTAGTTATTCAGTGTCTGAGTGAATAATCATCCAGACTCTTAAGTTAATCTTATGATTTAAGCTGAATATACAGGGCATACCACAGGGATTGCGAGTTTCGTTCCAGACTACCACAATAAAGCGAGTATCTCAGCAAAGGAAGTCACATGAAGTTTTTGGATTCCCAGTTCATATAAAAGGTATGTTTACACTGTACTATAAATGCCTAAAAATACAATGTACACATCTAATTTAAAAATATTTTATTGCTGCTAAAAAAAAGAAAGAAAGAAAGAAAAAAGCTATTGATTTTCTAAGCCTTCAGTGAGTCCTGATCTTTTCACTGGTGGAGAGTCTTGCCTCCATGTTGATGGCTGTTGACTAAGAGAGTGGTGGTTGAAGGTTGGAGTGCCTGTGACAATTTCTTAAAATAAGGCAACAGTGAACTTTGCCGCATCAGTTGTCTTGTTTTTCGTGAATGATTTCTCTGTAGCATGTGTTACGGTTTGATAGCATTTTACCCACAGTAGAACTTCTTCCAAAATTAGATTCAGTCCTCTCAAACCCCACCACTGATTTACCAGCTAAGTTTATGTAATATTCTAAATCCTTTGTTGTCATTTCAACAGTGTTCACAGTATCTTCACTAGGAGTGGATTTCATCTCAAGAAACCACCTTCTTTGCTCATCCATAAGAAGCAACTCCTCATTCATTCAAGTTTTATCATGAGATTATGGCAATTCGGTCATATCTTCAGGCTCCACTTCTAGTTCTAATTCTGTTTCTATTTCCACCACATCTACAGTGACTTCCACTGAAGTTTTAAAGCACTCACAGTCCATGGACAGCCCACAGTTAATATTGATAATTTGACCTCCTTCCATGAATCACAGATGTTCTTCATAGCATCTAGAATGGTGAATTATTCCTATCAGGTTTTTAATTTACTTTGCCCGGATCCATCAGAGGAATCACTTTCTCTGGTAGCTATAGCCTTATGAAATGTATTTCTTAAATATTAAGACTAGAAATTGAAATTACTTCTTAATCCATACCCTGTAGATTGGATGTTCTGTTAGCAGATACAAAAATGTTAGTCTCCTGTACATCTCTGTAAGAGGTCTTGGGTTACCAAGTGCCTTGTCAATGAGCAGTAATATTTCCAAGGTATCTTTTTTTATGAGCAGTAGGTCTCATTTTCCCAATGATAAATGAGAATTGGCTTCAACTTAAAGTCAGCAGGTGCATTAGGCCCTGACAAGAGAGTTAGCCTGTCCTTTGAAGTCTTGAAGCCGGACGCTGACTTCTCTCTGGCTGTGAAGGTCTTAGGTAGGATCTTCTTCCAGTAGAAGGTTGTTTTGTCCACATTGAAAATCTGTTGCTTAGCATAGTCATCTTCATCAGTGATCTTAATTAGATCATCTGAGTAACTTACTGCAGCTTCTCCATCAGCACCTGCGCCTTCACCTTTATGTTTTAGAGATGGCTTCTTTCCTTTAACTTCATGAACCAACTTCTGCTGGCTTCAGTCTTTTCTTCTGCAGCATTCTCACCTCTTTCAGCCTTTATAAAATTGAAGAGAGTTAGGGTCCTAATTCTGGATTAGGCTTTGAGTTAAGGGAATGCTGTGACTGGTTTGATCTTCTATCTGTACCATCCAAACTTTCTTCATATAAGCATTAAGGCACTTTTGCTTTCTTGTCACTTGTGTGCTTACTGTAGTGAGCACAAGTTCCCTTCAAGAGCTTTTCCTTTTCCTTCACAACTTGGCTGTTTGGTGCAAGAGGCCTACCTTTTGCTTATTTTGGCTTTTAACATGCCTTCCTCATTGAGCTTAAATTAATTTCTAGCTTTTGATTTAAGTGAAAAATGTGTGGCTCTTCCTTTCACTTAAACATTTAGAGGCCACTGAAGGGTTATTAAGTGGCCTAATTTCAGTATTGTTTTATGTGAGAGAATAGGGAGGCCCTAGGAGAGGGAGAAAGACAGGAGAATGGCTGGTCATTGGTACAGTTGGAACACACAACACTTATCCATTAAGTTTGTGGCTGTATATGGGCATGATTTGTGGTGCCCCAAAACAATTACAATAGTGACATCAGTGATTGCTGATCACAGATCACCATAACAAGTATAATATTAATGGAGAAGTTTGAAACATTGAGAGAATTAGCAAAATGTGATGCAGAAAATGAAATGAGCACATGTTGTTGGAAAAATGGGGCCAATAGACTTGCTTAATGCAGGGTTACTGCAAATCTTCAATTTGTAAAAAATGCAATAGGGAGAGATCCAAGATGGCGGATTAGGAGCAGCTCAGGATTGCAGCTCCCAGTGAAAGTGCAGAGGGTGAGTGGACGCCGCATTTCCAGACGGATTTTTATTACCCCCAGACCAGGAGATTCCCAGGCGGAGCAGCC
>CAUYQU010083488.1:0-76933 GCA_963574635.1 Cheracebus regulus
AGTTCAAGACCCTCCTGGCTAACACAGTGAAACCCCCATGTATACTGAAGATACAGAAACTTAGCTGGGTGCGGTGGCCTTCAGCCATAAAAAAGGATGAGTTCATGTCCTTTGCAGGGACACGGATGAAGCTGGAAACCATCATTCTCAGCAAACTGACACAAGAACAGAAAATCAAACACTGCATGTTCTTACTCATAAGTGGAAGTTGAACAATGAGAACACATGGACACAGGAAGGGGAACATCACACACTGGGGCCTGTTGGGGGGGGGGCGGTGGGGAAATTGGAGAGGGATAGCAGAGGGTTGGGAGATTGGGGAAGGACAGCATCAGGAGAAATAACTAATGTAGATGACGGAGTGATGGATGCAGCAAACCACCATGGCATGTGTATACCCATGTAATAAACCTGCACATTCTGCACATGTACCCCACAACTTAAAGTAAAATTTAAAAATTTTTTAATTTAAAAAATGGAAAGAAAAGAGCTGAGGCAAATATGGCATCGGGTTTCCTTCCACTCATTTATACTCCTCTGGGTTTTAATTGTCAAATTAATAAGCAAACAAGACGTGTGGGACAGGATTCCCTGGGGTTTCGTGACCATAACCACATGCTTGGTGTCACAAGCTCCACAGAGAGCCCTGAGGGGACACAGCCCGACTTTCTAGAAAACAGTTTTCCAAGATACATCAAGACACTTTGTCTTGGTCGTCTCTTCCTAGAAGAACGTTCTTTTTTAAAAAAAAAAAATTAGAAACTACCTGATGTGCAAAAATATTTATAAGTAGAAAAAACTAAAAGCAAATCAAATGTCCCAATAACATGGCAGCTGTGAGTCACAGCACGGCGCCGCCAAAGAGAGTAGACCCACCCATGGCGAGAGCAAGAGTTGCTGCAAAGCAGCAAAGATGTGAGTTACAAAGCATCATAGGCTCCCAGGACCCCACGGCCTGGCCTGGGACAGCCTTGCTTTGCAGCCCCAGAGAGGCAGGGCCTGGACCTCACCCTGGCCTCCACCTGCCACCATGCTCTGTTCCTGTCACCCTGAATGCCCCCTTCCAGGCATCCCTAGCCAGCACAGCCTCGACCCAGGGGAGCCCGACACCCTCTGCCATCTGCCGCCTGGCACACGACGTGAGTCACAGGCACTGAGGTTACTGCACAGTCCACAGCTTCAGAGCTTCCCAGAGCCAACCGCAGGCCCGCCCCATGCTTGCCCAGCGATCAGGTGAGTCTGCGAGCCTGTGGGGAGAATCCTTGGGCACCCACGTCAGGGTTCAAGGGGTGGGCATCGTGAGAGCAGGACAAGGCACCCAGGGACCCAGCCACGCCAGTTCTCGCGCCTGCCCTGTCACAGGCAGGCAGCCAGGCTGGCCTGCAGACGTCCTTCCGGGGATCCAGGGAAAGCGGGTGCCTCGGAGCTCAGGCCCAGGGGACCTCGAAAGATGAACCGCCATTGCACAGCTAGAGGAAAAACCAGCATCGTCCCTGACAGGTCTCAACAAAGCACCCCAAACAAGATGGAACCCCAGGTTCTCGAAGAGCCATGAGCTGTTCTGTCCGAAAGGGCACCGGGCCGGAGCAGCCAGCCCTGGGGTCAGCACCGCCACCAGGGCCTTCCCAGCGTCCCGTCCGAGCGCATCCTGGAGGTCGAGCCGCTCCTCAGCGGAGCCCGAGAGGGCACAGCGCCAGTCGACGGTCAGCAGCCACACGTCCCGCCCCGAGTCTGCCCCACTGACACCTGTTCTGGTCCCGGCCCACCTCCCCGGGCATCCAGGCGCCAGCTCATCCCTCCCAGCTCTCACACCCTGTACCTGTCCGTTCTCACGCGGCTAGAAAGCCCTACCTGAGACTCGGTAATTTATTCAAAAAAGAGGTCTAGTTTACTCACAGTTCTGCAGGCTGCACAGGAAGCTTGGCTGGGCGGCCTCAGAAACTTACAATCATGGCGGACGGCAAAGCAGAAGCAGGCGCTTCTCATCACGTCACAGCAGAGGCGAGACTGAGGGTGCGCGGGAAGAACCAGACGCTTAAACCATCAGGTCTCGCGAGAACTCACTCACATCAAGAGAGAAAGCGAGGGGGAAGAACCAGACGCTCAAACCATCAGGTCTCGCGAGAACTCACTCACTTCACGCGAGAATACGAGGGGGGAGAAACAGACGCTTAAACCATCAGGTCTCGCGAGAACTCACTCGCTATCACCAGAGAATGCGAGGGGGAAGAACCAGACACGCTTAAATCATCAGAACTCACTGTCATGAGAATAGCAAGAGGGAAATCTGCCCCCTTGATGCAGTCACCTCCCTCCAGGCCCCTCCTGCAACACTGGGAATTACAAATCCTTTTGAGATTTGGGTGGGGACGCAGAGCCAGACCACAGCACACCCCCGGGACCAGACTCCTCATCTGGGCACCTGCCCAGTCCCCTGCAGGAGCTGCAGCAGGGGCCCGGGGCCTGCGATTAGCCCCCCTGAGAGCCCCTCTCTCGGCCCATCCACAGGTTGTAACCCTCCCATCTCCAGATGGGGCCCAGGCTGCCCTTCCTCCGGCCCCTGCCACCTCCCGGCCAGTGGCCCAGTGATGACATCACCTCCGCAAAGGCTCCCCCGGCTCCCCCATCCCCCATGCCCTGCTCTTCTCCACGGAGTCCCATGTGAGCCTGAGAAAACGTCCGCTGGCGCCCGTCCTCACGGGGCCTCTGCTGGCTTTCTCTGGCCTCCACCTGCTGCCATGCCCGGTTCCCACCATCCTGAATGCCCACTTCCAGGCATCCCTGGCCAGCACAGCCTCCCCCAGGGGAGCCTGCCACCCTCTGCCATCTACTGCCTGGCACACGACATGACCCCTGGGTGCCCAGTTCCCCTCAGTCCCCCAGGTGCTCCAAGGGCAGGGCCCAGACCGCTGGCCTTGGGGTGGGCCCCGCTGAGACCCTCCCCGCGAGGGCCCAGCCTGCGCCTCCTCCTTCTCACCGGGTGCCGTGAACCACCCGGCTCCTCCTCCAGGTGCAAGGAAGCCACGAGGAGGCAGGGGGCAAAGGTCAGGGAGCTGTGTCCCTGCCATGGATCCACGCCGTCGGTGAGCGCACTGTGAGATTTCCTGGGACCTCCATGACAAAGGGCCACAAACTCAGGGCTTAAGGCAACAGAAATTCTCAGCAGTTCAGAGGCCGGAAGTCCAAAATCAAGGTGCCTGCAGGGCCACGCTCCCTCCGAGGCTCCAGGGGAGGGACTTCCTGTGTCCTCAGCTTCCGGGGGCCCCACGCTCCCTGCAACTCCCTGGTTCACGGCCAAATGGCCAGATGGGAGCCTCTGTCTCGGCATGGCCTCCTCCCCGAGCCTCAACCCTCTCCTTTTTCTTAGGAGGACACCAGTTCCGGGATTTCGGGCACACTCTATCCGGGAGTACCCCATCCCCGGATCCTTAAGTTGATTTTAGCTGCAAAAACCCTATTTCAAATAAGCTCACCTTTACGGGTCCTGGGGGGCTAGGACGTCAACATGTCTTTTTGAGGGGGACTCATTCAACCCACAACACCAGGGCTAGCAGAATTCCAGCTGTGAGAGAGACGGGCACATGGAAAGGCAGGTTGTAAAGGGAGAACATGGAGTGTTGAGGCCATTTTTTTTAAGCCACAGGTAAGAAGCTGCTGAATCAGCGTCAGCCTTCATTAAGAGTCACCAATTTCCCAGGAAGGCCCAAGGACGGTGAACAAGCAGGGCCGCTGTTCCATCACGCTTCATTTAAAACCCTGGTGCAGGAAGAGGAAGCGATGGAAGCCAGTGCTGCTGCTCCCAGGAGGATGCTGGTGTTGAATATCTTTGCATTCAGATGTGGGCTTTAAGTAGGAGTAAGAAAAGCAATCCTGTGTAATTAGGCCTGATGACAAACAGCCTCCCACAGCTCCCTCAGTCCCAGGGGCACTGGGCTGCAGCCGGCAGTTCCAGCCAGACACCTCGAAGTTCCCAGGGCCAGCACCCCAGAGAAGGAGTGCAGGGATCTTCAGAGCGGAACATCTTCAGGGATCTCAGCACATGAGCTCCA
This sequence comes from Cheracebus regulus, assembly GCA_963574635.1. Classification (NCBI taxonomy): domain Eukaryota; kingdom Metazoa; phylum Chordata; class Mammalia; order Primates; family Pitheciidae; genus Cheracebus; species Cheracebus regulus. Next base: position 4,050 of record CAUYQU010083488.1, read on the forward strand.
AGCAGACATCTCCCTGGGGGTCCTGAGGGGCAGGGCTGTGGACAAGCAGCTGGAAGCCCACCCAGCCAGCCTTGCTCCAGACGATGACCCCTGGGTGACCCCCAGCGAGGGCTGGCCTCAGTGACTGCAGAGATGAGGGGGCCCTTCACACACCCCAAGAGTCACTTCCACTAGATGGTCGGCCACCAGACCCGAGGAGATCCACAGCACTGTGCCCTCCTGCCTGTCCCTCTGGCCACCCACTGCCTGCTGCCCACCACAGGCCCCCAGAGCAGGCTCAGCAGGCACTAAGGGCCCCGCTGTCGGGGCTGAGATGCAGCAAGGGTCAGGTTCCCTCTGGCTCCCAGAAGGCCCTGGCTGGGATGTGCAGGAAGCCACAGGCCTCAGTCCTGGAGATGCCCCGGGCAGTGGGGGTGCAGGTGGCAGGTCCTCTGTGTGAATTTAAATCATTTCAGCCCTTCAGCCAGCCAGAAAACAGTTCCAAACCCATCCTGCTGGCCCAGAAGTAGGACCAGGGGAGAGAGAAAGCCGAACCCTCGACTGGCTGCCCCCGCCGTGGTCAGGAAGCCGGAGTGTGTGGGGCTGGGCGTCCGGCCCCACTGGGCCATCCGTGCTGACAGGACACCCTGAAGAACGACAAGGCTCCCTGTGTCCTGGTGCCGCGGTGGTTTCAAATCCTTGACGAGGAGACACACAGGACACCACAAGGCATCTCCTGGTCACTGGCTCCCACCCAGGGATTCAGGCAAGAAACTGGGGTCTCAGGGTCCCCTGTGGCCTCTTGGCCTTTGCCCATGGGGGACCTTCCTTTGACAATGACAGGACCTTTCTCTCCCAAGGCACATTTCTGAGCTAGTTCTCACTTGTTCGAGGTACTTTCTTCTTTGATTGGCACGCGGTGAGGGAGCAATGCACAGCCACCATGCACACGGCCACTCCTCTCTCCTGGACCTGGGCACCCTGGGGGTGCACCAGGAAGAGGTCCCCATGCCATGGAGGTGAGCAAGGGGCTCCAGCCAGCCCGAGGGGGGCTGCAATGGTGAGGATGCTGGACCGGGCAGCTGCCAGGTCTCGGGCTGGTGGGTTCCGGGTGGGTTCTTCCTCGGGGACTTGACCCGTTGGCCTTTGAGCAATGACTTGGTGGGCAGCGGAGCTCTGTCAGTAGCCAGCACCGCACAGCACAGCCCACAGCCCCACAGGAATCTGTTCAGGCAGAGGTTCTAATTATCAGGACATTTTTATTTCAGGCACCACTCAATATTTCAGGTTCATCCTGTGCCTACATTTCAGAAAAAAAAGAAAATCTTCCAGCAAGAATGCAATAAACAAGACCGAGAGCCTCATTAGGAGCCGTGAGTGCCGCATCACCCACTGGACAGACGCACGGCGGCTCCTGTGACGACTGCTCCTCCTCCGAGCCCCATACTCAGCTGGTGTGATGGAGATGGCTGCCGAGACTCCACCGTCAGGGGAGAGAGCGGCCCACATGACAGGCGGGGTGAAATCAGGACCCCAGGCATGGGCTGCTGGATGCACCATGGCCACCTCCCGTGGCCTCCTCCCATGGCAGGATGGTTTCCCCACTCGGGAGTCCCAGCAGGGTCCATGCTGGTGGCTCTGTCTGTCCCTGGCATGGACCTCTTCTCACCTGTGGATGACACCCGCATCCCAGCTCTGTCTGCAGGATGCAGGCTCCTCCTGGGTTCCTCCTGGCACACAGGGACTTCACAGCAGCACATGGAGCTGGGACACACAGAGGTGTGTGGGCAGCTCAGAACCCCACCTGCAACCCACTCTGGCTGCAGGAGTCCCATGGTCCGGGGCAGTCCCATGAGCTAAGCACACCCTCCTCACCAGCCCCTGCGGACCCCATGGCCTTGGCCTGACCACCTGCACAGCTTCCCATCAGAGGTCCTCAAGCTCTGTGCCCAGCCCCTGCTCCACTGAGCCCACCAGGGTCTCACAGATCCGGGCACACACAGCCATCCCAAACTTGTCCTGCACCCTCCCGGGGGTTCCAGTGCCTGACAACCCACGTGTGACACCTCCCAGCACTAAACAGACCACCTGCAGCGGCGGCTACGCTCCATCCTTGCACTCGCCCGGCGGAGCACCTGCTTCGTGCCAGGCCGGGAGTCTCTGGGGAAGAGGGAGGGGAAACAAGGGCGCAGCCACCAAATCCCACTGCCTGGGGACCCAGGGGCAGGCGGAAGACAAGCTGTGAAGCCAAGGCGTCCCAAGGTGGACGGGCAGAGCCTGCTGGGAAGGCAGCAAAGTGGAACCAGCCTCGGAGGTGGAGAGGGAGGGGCAAGGCCATCATAGGAGGGGCTGCTCTCAGAGGGTCCCCAGCAGCAAGTCTAGAGGGGATGCTGCAGCAGAGGCCCTCCAGGGCCCATGATCCAGACAACCTGTCATGTGCATTTGAGTCGGAGGCAGCTCAGCCGGAGACCACCGGCAGCATGAAGACGCTTTGGTTGGATGGGACATTTGGGTTTCAGCAGCTGCCACATCTGATTAGACCTGAAATATTGAGCTCAATGTGCCAGGCAGCTGTTAGCGCTGCTGATGAGGAAACCAGTGATCCAGAAAGAACAACTCGCCCGGCACCCGAGCTGCAGTCAGAACAAGCAGCCCGCGCTTTTGCTGGGCGTGAACACTCAGCCATCAAGAGGGAAGGGGGCCAGGAACACGGTGCTGTCCCTCGGATCCCATTCTGTCCTGTCCCTGAGATCCTTGTGTCATTTTCCTGATCAGAAGTGCTGCTTTCCTTAACAAGACAGAGGAGATGCATGGGCACGTGTCTCTGGCTTCCTGGCTTATTATTTTAATAGCTCAGAACCAAGCAGAGAGCAAGGAGCCCCGTCAGCAGTCTCTGCTCGGCTTAGATGAGCGGAAATCCAGCCGCAAGACAGGCAGGCTCCGAGGAGCCCAGGGCAGCCCGAGTGCTCAGGAGTCTTGCTCAGTCCTAGCACTGCCCCAGGCCCACAGACCCTCCAGACCCTGCTGACCCCACAACCTTGCCCCAGCCTTGCTGGCTGCAGACTGCTCTGTGCCTCACTCGGGGCTGGCCTGGCTATGGCACGATCAGGGACGCTGGGGGCTCACATCATTTCTCTGCACCCTCTCTGAAGGTGGGTGGCAGGTTGGCAAGACAGCTTAAAAAAAGGAAACATTCAGGCCAATCCCTCATACATATAAGTATATAAATCCTAAACAAAGCATTCTCAAACTGAATCCACCAATCAATAATAGAATAGTACATCATGTCACACTGAATTTATCCCAGAAATTCAAAGTTTCACATAGAAAATAGAGTGCCCAGAATCAAGGCGATTCACTCCATGAACAGATGAAAGGGGAAAGATCAGGTGTGGCTCAATCAACACAGAAAAAGAATCTGAAAAGAATCCAGCCTTCTTTCACGACAAAATTTAAAACTCTGGCTAATAAAGAATAGAAGGCAACTCTAATGAAAGGCATGTGTAAAGAACATGCAAAAAAAACTGCAAAAGACATCACATAGCCATGGAAAGTGCCTCTGACATGAAGAGGGAATCAAATATTCTTGTTCCCATCAGCACCCATCCAAAACGGCTGGAGGCCTGGTCACAAGGCAAAAAGAAAAAAAATATATAAGAGTTGAAGACACAGAACTGCGTGTATTCATAGATGATAAGATAAGTAATCTGTGGGATTACAGGAGTTAAGCAAGACTGCCAAGAACAAAATTAACAAAGTCAATTATTTCAACATCCATCCACAGCTAGAAAATGATTTTTAAAACATACCATCTGCAATAATATTTTTTAAATAGGTGAGAGTTAAAAGTATATCTAACAGAGTACAAGACAGCCACAGAGACCTTCACAAAACATTCCGGAGAAGCTTTAAAGGAGAACACCACAGTTGGAGGAGCGTTCCTATCAACAAACTCGGGAACTCAGGGTAGCAAAGACGCCAGCTCCCCTCTGGTCTACTGAGCTCATCTTCGTGGATCTTGACAAGCCGAGTCCACAATTCATACCAGAGTGCAAGCCGTGGAGAAGAGCTCAGGCGTTTTTGAAGAATGATAGTAAAGATGGCTTCACCATGCAGCAGGACTCGTCACAAAGCCACAATGACAGGCAGTGTGGCATTGGCCAGAGGCTGAACAAATAGCCCAGAAGAGAAGAAAGTGTCCAGAAGCAGGGCCAGCCTCGTGTAGACACCCTTGTGGGAACGGGCAGAACCACAGAGCCAGGGGAAAAGCCGTTCCTTCCATGAATGATGCTGCAACCAGGACACACACATGGAAAAGTAACAAAACCGATCCCGCCCTCACACTGTACCCCGGGGATCGGTATGTATTTTCTGTAAAGGGCCAGTCATTTGGGCCCTGGAAAGCCACATGATTGGCATCTGCTCAACCACTCAATGCGCATGGCTGTGTTCCAGTAAAACTTTATTGACAAAAACAAGTGATGAGCCGGAGTTGGCCCTCAGGCTGGAGCTCACTGATCCCTGCCATGCCCAAAAATCATTCCTCATGAATCACAGGCTTAATTATGAAAGACAACACTCTATAGTTCTTAAAAGACAAGACAGGCTGGGCACAGTGGCTCACACCTGTAATCCCAGCACTTTGGGAGGCCAAGGCAGGTGGATCACCTGAGGTCAGAACCATGTGAGACGAGCCTGACCTACATGATAAAACCCTGTCTGTACTAAAAACACACAAATTAGCCTGGCATAGTGGCAGGCACCTGTAATCCCAGCTACTTGGAAGGCTGAGGCACGAGAATCGCTTGAACCCGGGAAGCAGAGGTTGCAGTGAGCTGAGATTGTGCTATTGCACTCCAGCCTGGGCGACAGAGTGAGACCCTGCCGTAAATACCTCATGACCTCAGCGTAGGAATGAATTCTAAAAAGGCACAAGGAAAAACTCCTACCCACAAAGGAAATACTGATAAATTCAACTACATTAAAGGTGAAAGCTTATATTCACCCAAAAACTATATCCACAACAGGTCAAAGGAAAAAAAAAGCTTCTACAAATCAATTTTTTTTTTAAAAAAAAAAGCCATAGAAGACCGGCAGAAGTCTTGAACAGGCACTTCCTAAAGGCAGAAATCTCCGTGGGCAGTAAACGTGGCAAATCCTGCTTCCTGTTCCAAGTCACAGGAAAATGCAAAACCAAACTCTGAGCGGCCACAGAGCACCCTCCCCCCACGCCCCCACCCGCCAGCTCCCCAAGGTCCCGTGCTGGTTCGGCTTAGGCTTGGGGGGCCCACACCCTCCCTCTGAGAGCAGCCTGGCCTTACCTAGGATGGGCTTATCTGGCGTGGGGTCCCACAGGACAAGGCAGGTCAGGGGGAGGGGAGGCACCGAGAGAAACGGCAGCCTGGGGGTCCTGACCACCCTGGGGCCCCCTCGGCTCAGCCTGCAGGTGGGGGGTGTTGACCACCCCGGGGGGCCCCTCGGCTCAGCGCGCAGGTGGGGGGGTGTTGACCACCCCGGGGGGCCCCTCAGCTCAGCGCGCAGGTAGGGGGGTGTTGACCACCCCGGGGGCTCCCCCTGCTCAGCAGCGCAGGTGGAAGAAGGGGAGCTAAGTCCCTGCCGGCTTGCCCCATGTCCTCCCTCTCCAAGGACAAAGCAGCACTTTCCTGCCCCAGAAGTCGGCCACGCGCCCCTGGAGAAGCAAGAGCCCACCCCGGGGCCCGGGCCTCGCCGCCGCGTGGGGATCCTGCCAGAGCCCGGCTCTGTCATTGGAGGCCAAGGCTGAGTTGGGAGATGAGGCGACAGCAGCAGCGAGAGCAGGGCTTTCCCGTGCACAGGCCGGGGCGGTACGGGGCGCGGGGCGGGGGGCGGGGGCGCGGGGCGGGGCGGGGGAGGGGGCGCGGGGGGCGCGGGGCAGGGGCGCGGGAGGTGGGAGGGGAGATGCGAGTGCGGCAGGGGATGCGGCCCGGCCCGGGAGGGAGGAAGCCCTGGAGGGGGCACAGCGCACCCGCACCCCGTGGGGTGGGAGACGGAGGCGCCCCAGCCTCGGAGCAGACAGAGCCACGTGGAGGGGACTCAGCAAAGACAACCAGGACCCTCGTCCCTCTCTAAGGCGGGGCCGCGACGCAACCTCCAGAGACAGGGAAAGCCCCGGGGCTCCCGGAGGCCTGTGGTCGGGGGCTTTCCAGGAAGGTTGTATGGTTCATTCTGTGATTTCAGGAAAATGTGTTAAACGTTCATGAGGGATCTCTCGGGCATCCGGCACCGTTTAAACGTGCAAAACACGCACGCGGCCCCACGAACACACCCACTCCACAGCGCTCTGCAAAGGCGCCCACGCTTCCTCCATGCAGAGCCCGAGTGACGGAGACTCACGGCCCGAAGGCTGCCGTTGCTGGCGCCGGGCCGCCCTGGGAGCCCTCGGGTGGTCGCCTCTCTGTCCTGCCGCAGCCAGCTCTGGCTCTCAGCCGGGTCCGTGTTTCCTGCGGGGTCTCCGCTCACTCCAGCTTGCGCGCTGTCCGGTTGAGGGGAGGGGATTCAACACTCGAACCCTGACGCCGGCTGGGGATGGAGATGGAGGCCAGAGACCACCACCTGCTCCCACACGGCTCTGAGTCCTGCTGCGTGCCGAGCACTGAGCCCCTCCAGCCCCACCCAAGCCCCCCGTCACCCCCAGCCCCTCACATCACCTCCTGCCCTCCCCACGTGAATCCTGCACTCCTGTCACACGGAGGGGAACGGCAGGGACATGGGTGTGTGGCCAGGACCCCAGACGAAAAGGAAGGCAGGCAGCACCCGTGGACCAGTGTCCAGCCAGGGCCTCGGATTCCCCCAAAAGGCGGCAGGGAGGAGAACCAAGACAGACCACAGGCTTCTCAGCAGCCCTGGGCCGAAGGTCAGCGAAGAGAGAGGCCCGCGGATGCTGACGTTTCTTCTCGCACACCTGTCTGTTCTCAATGCGCAGTCACACACACAACCCATCACGTGTCACGTCATGAAACAGGTATCTGTGGCGTGGACACACCCCGCTAACTTAGGAGCTCTTTAGCAGCAAGAAAATCCCATTTCTATGTAAACCCTCAGCACCCAGGCCAGGGTCTGCATCAGTGCTAAAGAATCCAGGCTGTATGGAGGTGCCTGGGCAGATATTCAACAGACGATGCCCCCCAAGCTCCTCCTCCAAACCGCGAGTGTTGCGCCCCAGTTCTAAGGCGAACGGGGGTGTTTGTCTTTCCTGAGTCTCTGTTGGGAATCCCTCCCCCGTTCTTCAGTCACTGCAGTTAATTCAAAAATGACTCAGATGTGGAAATTCAGCTTTGCAGCTTGGCTTGGAAACAGTGGTTCTAATATACTCACTTGTTGAAACCTATGGAAACACAGTCTCTCTCCCCAAATGTTCTGTTTGGGAGGTAATAATGGAATCGCAGGTGTGCGGAACAGAGTGTCATTAAGCGCCCTCAGCCCGCTGGAGCCGGGGCAGAGGGAGCGGCTCCCACCTGTCCCTTCTCATCACGTCAGTCACCTGCCATCAGCGGGCAGGGAAACCAGTGGATGCGGGTGACGGCCCGGCGGGAAGTGTGCAGACACACTCAGATCTGGGACTGTGAACACGGTCTTTTGGCAACACTTCTGGTGACTTTGTTTCATGGGTTTATGAAATCCCAGCACTCAGCGTGTCTCCGTGTGGTTGACTGCCAGGCTGCAGGGGAGAGGGCTCTGACCAGAATCTGCCGACCTGAGCTTCCAACAGAGGTAAGTGGGAGACGCTGCTCCCACAGCTAGGGATTGTTAGGCTTCTGTGGGGGCTGCAACTGTCCTTCACAAACGAGCCCCCTCAAGGCACTTAGGGAAAAATTGTCCCAGCAGGGGTAGGGGCGGCTTCTGAGGCAGGACACAGAACTCTGAGGATTAAACAAACCCCCGTCAGACGTGAGCATGGGTTCCAGTCCCCACTCCACCCTCCAGCGTCTTCTCCACAGAGAAAGGACAGGGAAGGAGGAGGAATCATTAATTCTGAAATAAATTATTTATGGAAAACAGACTTCAACAGATAAAGAGTCCACTTTTCAGCAGCAGTACTAAGCAAGCACCTGGCACACAGCCGTGGCCCCAGGGAGCCTGTCCAGCGATGAATAAAGGACCTGGGGACGTCTCATCAGAGGCCAGTGCACCGGCACAGCCTGGTAGCGGCCAGGGACACCCCTGCACAAAATCACGGGGGTCCAATTTGAGTAGAGACAGGGTTTCAACATTTGGCCAAGCTGGTCTTGAACTCCTGACCTCATGATCCACCTGCGTCAGCCTCCCAAACCAACTTTTTTTCAAAGATTACAGCTTACCTGTTGCTTATTAAATGGATTAGAAAAGCACAGTGAAAGATGATTGATATTGTCTTAAACATCCAAAGCATAGTGTCTCTTTATCGACGTGAGGGACTGCAGGTGAAGCCAGGTATCTTTTGCTTTATAGAGACACACTGACCTGCTTCAGATCACTGGACCCCTGGAAATTTCAACAAGGCTTCGAGGTCCTGAGTGAATGCGAGTGGATCGCTCCTCTCTCAGACAGTTGCTACTTCACCTCACGAGACTCAAGCAACCTGCTACCACCAATGTGGCTGACCAGCATGATGCTCGTGGGATGGTGACCCGAGATGACCCAGTCCTAAATCCCGACAGATCTCGGGAACACGGACTCAGCCCTGAGATGAGGCTGTGAAGGTACACTGCTGCCGCTGCTGTGTGAAAGCAGCTGCTTCTTGGTTCCTGCTAATCCGCTGACAAAAAGCACCTGCCGGCTCAAAGCTGCTTACAGGTGCCAAGACCAAGATGAAATTGTTTCAGTAGCAAAGCTGCAGATTGAATGTGGATGACAAGAGCCATCATCCAAGTTTACTGTGACCCACTGTCATTTCCTAACACACATAGGTTGCTTCACAGCCAAAAACTGTTTTCTGGTATTTCACAAATCTAAGTTATCATCCTACATAGCGTTCAGAATTTTTTTTTTTTTTTTTTTTTTTGAAATGGAGTCTCATTGTGTTACCCAGGCTGGAGTGCAGTGGTGTGATCTCGGCTCACTGCAGCCTCCACCTCCTGGGTTCAACCGATTCTCCTGCCTCAGCCTCCTGAGTCGCTGGGACTGCAGGTGTGCACCACCATGCGCAGCTAATTTTTCTATTTTTAGCAGAGACTGGGTTTCACCATGTTGGTTGGCTAGGATGGTCTTGATCTCCTGACCTCGTGATCCACCCGCCTCAGCCTCTCAAAGTGCTGGGATTACAGGCATGAGCCACGGCGCCCATCCACCATTAATAAATATTTTAAAGCTTCCCATTAAGCTATGATGCATCCAAGATTGTAAGATACATCAGAAATTAATTATATCAAAAAATGTAGGAAGACTCCCTACTCACCCGCCAAGCTCTCAAGTCTCAGTGGAGAATCACCCTCGGTGTGTTTCTGTCCATTACCCCCGTTCCGCGTCTGCCAACGTCTGATTCGCCTCCTGGAGTCTTCACACTCGCCCCCAGCCTCCCTCCCCAGTGCCGGCCCCTCCCCTTTGCAGACCCCGAAGCGGCCTCCACAGATCTCAGCACTTCCTGCTCAACCCTCCTCGGGGGGTGGCAGAATGGCCACCTTCACAGAGCAGGAAAGGCCAGGTCTACTGAGCTGCCCACGGACCCCTAGCCCCCACACTCCACAGCAAGAGCCCACACCAGGACACAGCACAGTCACCTGCACGGCTTGCTGGGCCCAGTCCCCCCAGCTTCTAACCCAGGAGGTCTGGGTGGGGACCAAGAATGGCCTTTGTGACCCATCTCCTGGAGAGGCAGCTACTGCTGGCCACTTGGGGTGGACACTGTGGGCCACGCACCCTCCCCCATGGAGCCTGAGCTGCTGGTCCTCTCCCCCTTCCTGCCGGGCGCCCCCAAAGCAGCCCCGAGAAAAGGATTTGAGCACAATCTCTGACTTGGGCGGTGCCCCAGGAAATGGCAGGGGCTGCAGGGAGTGGACAGGGAAGGGGCAGAGCCAGAGAGGAGCTCATGGTCAGCAGGTGCCACCACACCGGGGCTGCAGGAGCCCGTGGAGAGCACGAGGGCCTGAGCTCACGCGGGTTCCTCTCCAAGGCCCGAGGGAGCTGGAGATGCTCTACGAAGCAGACACCACCCCCTCAGCAGGACCCCGGGAGGGGCTGCCCAATTCCCCAGCAGCCCCCCGGGGCAGAGGGGACGCGGCTGCCAGAGGCCTGAAGGGGCATCCGTGGAGGTGCCGTGTTGGCAGCTAGAGGCTAGCTGGGGCGTGGGCGGCCGTCCGCGTGGGTGACATCCTGCAGCCACAGTGTGCCCACCATGCCTTTGGGGAGCATGGCCTGTGTCTTCAGTGCCCGACTTCGGCTTCCCCCTCTGGGAGCTGGCACCCTTGCTGTCTCCCGGACGCCTGCTCCTGCCTCGTCCTTGCCCTCAGAGAGTGAGGCCTGGCTCCCTGGGGCCAGCACTTCCCAGACATCAGACACCACGGACCGAGCCCACAGCCTGTGTGTGGCATAAATATTTCACATGTTTATATACAACCAGGCGACTTCTGGGTGCTCAGAAGCCTGAAGACTGCCTGGGAAATTGAATTCTTTTATATTTTCATTCCAAAGAAATTATTTATAAGCGATTTATGGAGAACATCCTCCCTCATAAATACATATTTACACTCCAGAAATTTACCAGAGCAGAGCCGGCTACGTGCACTGTCAGCCTGGACACATGTGTGTGAACACACACACACACACACATCCTTACCTCTCCATTATTAAACTTAATTCTTTCAGATGGGAATTTAGGTTTTTAACCTTGAAAATGATGAAAATCAGAACAGCGCTGCTTTCAAGGAGGCTTTTTACCTATTGGCTCAGGGGTGGGAGCCGGAGCCCCCCAGGTGGGCCCAGACACCCCCAGCAGCGCAGGCTAGAGGCCTTCTGGTCTACCTCCAGCACCCTGAGATGCACAGGGCCCCAGGAGCCTCTCAGGGAAACTGAGCCTCGTTTCCTTCTGAGGTCCACATGCCTGTGTATGTGGCTGGGCACAGAGGAAGCTCGGGCTCTGCAGAGGAACAAACGCAGACGCTGGTGGAGACAGAGGCCGCCAGTTTCTGGAAGGTGGCTGGAGATGTTGCTGCTCCACTCAGAATCCAACCCCGGAGAAGCGGAATGGGAGGACGGGGTGGGCATGTAGGACACTCCCCAGGAGAGCCACGGGGCAGGCGGCAGGAGCCCAGGCACCCCACCACCCAACCCCTGAGCCCAGGAGGGAGGCCACTGAGCCACACAATCAGAAGGGTGACTGTGCCACTCCACATCCTTCCGGGAAGGCAAAGATCCCAGTCTTGGTTGCAAAATAAAAATCCAAATTTATTCTGCTGGCAAAAGGCACAGTGATTTTAAAAGATGACAGGGCTCAAGAAAGCAAAAGGACAAACAAAACCAATGAGATGGACGCAAACTCACAATCGGGGCAGTAGCAGACGCGAGCAGACACGGCCCCAGACAGGCGCTGCAGACGGCAGGAAAGCCGGTGCCTCTAACATTCGACCAGCCCACAGACGGAAGCTGCTGTGGGAATTCCGATGTCGCAGTAACGGGGCACTGAAATGTCTATGTAAGACAGAGACAAGAGTGTCTTCAAATTTGACAGAAAAACAGGGAAGTGAAAGAATTTAACCTTTCCCTTGCTCTTCAAACATTGAAATGGACAGAAATAGATGAGCTTATGGGGGGAAATGAATCATAAGGATGATTTAATAAATACGCACAGACATAGCACACACTTTTCCTCTAAAATTCATGGAAGATTTGCAAATATCAATCAGAAATAAGGCTGCAGAAGGAAAACCACAATAACTTGTAAGAAACAGAAACAATTTTGTCCGTCTAAGACAAAAAAAAAAAAAAAACAGAAAAACGTCACAAAAATAAATAAGGTTGTAAAAAGTCAACTACAGGCAATTTGAAAACATACATGATTCTGTTTTAAAAGGAAATCAAAATTTTAAATAGCATGCTTTCCAAAAATAAAAAGAATTCTCTGGGTGGAAACCTAGAGGGCCTGGCCAGAGCCCAGTACAGAGGGGACACCTCAGGTTCAGACGCCATAACTATCAACTCAGAAAACAGGAGGGGACCACAGGACCCAAACTCTCAGAGGAGTTCTGGAGAACAGAGAAATGGAGGAAGGCGGCACTTAATGAGTTAGAAAACTAGAACTTTTAACACTGGATCATTGAAACATCGCACTTTTTTGAAAAAGCCAGCAAACTAAACCTCTGAGAACCAATGGAAAACACAACCTATCAACCTGCAAAACATGTGCAACTACAAAAGAACACGATGGCGAATGTGTGCTTTTTGGTAAAATGTCTGCTCAGAACATGTTGCACAAGGCGGCGGATGTGTTTGAGTCACCGGGGTACAGGACTTCCAGGGGATAGTGCAACTTTCTGAAAGAAGCTTGCAATGTAGAAAGACAAAATAGGCCGCTAACTGGATGGTAATGATGATCCAAAAATCACCGCAGAAGAGGGCTTGGAGCCCAGAGGATCAATGCAGAGTGACTGGAAATATTCAAACAGTAAAACAGGAACTCTTCCACAGCGTAAGACAGAGGAAACACATCCAGTTCATCTGAAGGTCAGAATGGTCTCATTCCAAGAACCTGACAAAGAGGACAAAAATAAACCCCAGTCCAATCTCACGCAGGGGTAATGAAGTTCCAGCAACGTGAATTCAGCAGGACATTAAAAACAACACACCCTACACACAAATAGAGCATCTTTGGGATTTAAGGGTGGTTTCCTGTGGGAAATCAGAGGGGAAAATGAGGGGAGGGGAAAGGGAGGGCTTGGAAATAGAAGAAGGTCAGGGAGAAACAGGTCCGAGTCTGAGGAGTGATTGTATTTTCAATAAATATATTTGTAAAAGTTATTCAGCAAAAACCAACATTTCCTAAGGGGAAAAAGGATTTTTAAAAATTAGCCGTCACCTGACTGAGCACGGCTGATGGTGCCACCAGCGCTGAACTTGGAGGCGGAGGAGGTGGTGTCCTGGGGACATGGGGTCCCCAACAGGCTCTCCTTCCCAAGGCACAGGGGGCTGAGCCCCACACAGGAACCGGACAGCTGGAGTCCCTGAGTCTTCACGTGGAAACGTCTCTTCAGAAGCTGAAGGCGCCTACTTCACAGGCCCTGACATGCCGCCTCCACTGGGTACAGAGAAAGAGACCAGTTCAGAGAAATTTCGGGTATCACAGACCAGCCATGCCATCCGCTGACCTTACTCAGATTTCACCAGTTTTGTCTGCACCTGTTTGTGCATGTGTGTATCTGTGTGTATTTTAGTTTCACACAGTTTTGTCACGGGTAGCGTCGTGTGTCCACCACCACAGTGCAGACCTGGAGCATTCTGTCACAAGAAGCCCTTGTGCAGCCTCTTTACGGCCACTGTCAACAAACTCTCCCCCACCTCCAACATCGGCAATGACTGATATATTCTCCATCTTATAATGTTGTCATTTCAAGAAAGCTATATACATGGAATCGAACAGCAGGTCATCACCTGAGGATGTCTTTTTCACTCAAGGCAATTGCCCCCAGGCCAGCAGGGACAGGCATCATGTAAAGGATTTTGCACAAACGTAAGTTTTCATTTCTCTGGGATAAATGCTCAAGAGCGGCTGCATGTTCGGTTTTGCAAGAAACCGCCATATCCTTTTCCAGGGTGGCTGCACCGTGTCACATCCCCAGCAGCAGCGGGTCAATGCACGCGTGGTCCGTGTTCTCCGCATCCTCTCCGGCCTTTGGCGTTACCGCTATTTTCTTTTTTTGTTTGTTTGTGTCTTCAGCCATTCTGATGGGTGTCTACTGACGACGCACTGTGCCCGAAGTGTGCGTTTCCTTAGTGGCTAGCAATGTTGCACCGTGTTTGATGGGCTCATTTGCTACCTTTATACCCGTTTCAGTGAAATTTCTCTTCGTCTTTTTTTCCCATCCTCTAATTGGATTTTTTTTCATCTTGAATTCTGAGAGTTCTTTATATATTGTGTATGTTCTATAACTATGTGCGTGATATATACAGGTATACATGCAGAGTTATGTTAGTACTTTATCAGGTATGTGCTTTGCAGCTATTTTCCCAGACTGCAGCTCATCTTCTCATCCTCCTGATGAAGCCTTTGCAGAGCAGAAGTTTTTAATTTTGATGAGGTCCAGTTTGTCAGTTTTTCCTTTTGTAGGTTGTGCTTTTACTGTCTAGCCCTAGGTCCCAATGATTTTCTCCTTTGCTTTTAAAGAGAACTCTACTTACCTGCAAGTCATAAAGGTTTTTCTCCTAAGAGTGTTAGAGTTTTACATTTTACATTTATATCTACAGTCCATTCTGAGTGAATTGTTGTATAAAGTGCTTCAGGTTGAGGCTCATTTTTTTGGTCATGGATGTTCAATTGATCCAACATCATTTGTTGAAAACACTATTCATTAAAAATTTGAGGGAGGTTGAGGTGGGCGAATCATGAGGTCAGGAGTTCAAGACCAGCCCGGCCAACATGGTGAAACCATGTCTCTACTAAAAATACAAAAATTAGCTGGGCATAGTGGTGTGTGCCTGTAATCCTAGCTACCTGGGAGGCTGAGGCAGGAGAATTGTTTGAACTGGAACCCGGGAGTCAGAGGTTGCAAGCAACCTCTGTGTCTCAGACACAGAAGATCAGTTTTCTGTCAGCGTTTTGCCACTGCTTTTTCCCACTGTGGGCGTTGTCCCGGGTTCATCCTGCAGAAATGGTGTCCCCAGGTCTCTCTCAGCTTCTCCTGCAGGGACGGGGTTTCCAGGTCTTTCTATGTCTACATCAGTGTCTAGCCACTCCCAGGCTGCTCCCAGCCCTAGAGGACTGGACAGCAGGATGCCAGCGCCATGCTCCTCTCCCCACTGCCGCCAGCCACACGGCCTGGCCTGAACATCTGAAGCCTCCTTGGGTCTGTTCCTGACCTCCAGCCTCTCCCCAGCTCATCCCACCCCTTACCAATGCCCCCTACTGCCAATTTGCCTGAGGCCCCCCAAGCTCCAGACCCAGTCCTCTTCCTTCATCCTCCTCTAGGGCTCCCGCCTGCAGAACACCCCAAGCCTTCATCACAGCCTGGGACAGTGTGATCTGTCCCCAAGACCCCTAAACATCCCTCTGGTGCAAAGCGCCTCTGGTTCCCCACCCATGATCTCAGAACACAGACTGTGTCCCTCGGTGAGGGCCCCTCCAGGGTCCCCTTGAGAGGGTCTGTGAGATTCAGTCCCTCAGAGCTCCAGTAAGTACAGGGGGAACTGGCTTCATGGCCCCAGAGCCGGGACTCCATCCCTAGGAGCTCTGGGAAGTGCAGGGGGAGCTGGCTTCATGGCCCCGGAGCTGGGACTCCATCCCTAGGAGCTCTGGGAAGTGCAGGGGGAACTGGCTTCATGGCCCCAGAGCCGGGACTCCATCCCTAGGAGCTCTGGGAAGTGCAGGGGGAACTGACTTCATGGCCCCAGAGCTGGGACTCCATCCCTAGGAGCTCTGGGAAGTGCAGGGGGAGCTGGCTTCATGGCCCCAGAGCTGGGACTCAGCCCTCTGAGCTCTGGGAAGTGCAGGGGGAGCTGGCTTCATGGCCCAGTGCTGGGACTCAGTCCCTCAGAGCTCTGGGTGTGCAGGGGGAGCTGGCTTCATGGCCCCGGAGCTGGGACTCAGCCCTTTGAGCTCTGGGAAGTGCAGCGGGGGCTGGCTTCATGGCCCAGTGCTGGGACTCAGTCCCTCTGAGCTCTGGGTGTGCAGGGGGAGCTGGCTTCATGGCCCCGGAGCTGGGACTCAGTCCCTCTGAGCTCTGGGTGTGCAGGGGGAGCTGGCTTCATGGCCCCAGAGCCGGGACTCCATCCCTAGGAGCTCTGGGTGTGCAGAGGGAGCTGGCTTCATGGCCCCAGAGCTGGGACTCAGCCCTCTGAGCTCTGGGAAGTGCAGGGGGAGCTGGCTTCATGGCCCAGTGCTGGGACTCAGTCCCTCGGAGCTCTGGGAAGTGCAGGGGGAGCTGGCTTCATGGCCCCAGAGCTGGAACTCAGTCCCTCGGAGCTCTGGGAAGTGCAGGGGGAGCTGGCTTCATGGCCCAGTTCTGGGACTCAGTCCCTCGGAGCTCTGGGAAGTGCAGGGGGAGCTGGCTTCATGGCCCCGGAGCTGGGACTCAGTCCCTCGGAGCTCTGGGCATGCGGCGGGAGATGGCCCCATGGCCCCAGTGCTCAGTGCCTTCCCATCCCATCAGCTGGGTGGGAGTGGTAAACCAGATGGCTTTAGGCAGCGTCTCAGATCCAAGAAGCAAACTCTACTTGGCCTGGTCTGAGACATCTGCAGCAGAGGAGTTCCTGGAAGGATGTCTGAAGTTTGCAGGCACAAGGAAAGCTTCAAGAACAGGGAAACTGAGGCTGAGACCCCAGGGCCTGATGGTCTCAATAACCGTCAGCTCATCACACACTCCCTCCCCCAGCCCCTCTCTCCAGCAGGAGACCTGGCCCCCCCCACCCCCCAAGTTGAGATCAGCCCAGCTCAGCCATGAGAGGAGCGCTCCCTCACCTTCAGTGTGAGAACCCCCAGACATGCTGGTAGAAGTCCTGTGCCCCTACCTGGCCGGTCACTGTGGCAAGGAGACCACAGGACC
The DNA here is from genome assembly GCA_963574635.1 of Cheracebus regulus. Taxonomy (NCBI): domain Eukaryota; kingdom Metazoa; phylum Chordata; class Mammalia; order Primates; family Pitheciidae; genus Cheracebus; species Cheracebus regulus. The sequence goes on from CAUYQU010083488.1 coordinate 20,732, forward strand.
CCTGGGGGAACATCTCAGTGAGAAGGGACCACCCAAAGAAAGGGGGTAGGTAGCACCCAGGGACCTCTCCGACAAAACCTGAGGTGAGGCCTGCCTAGCCTTCCTGGCTGTGCCATCACCCCAGGACTGAGGGTCCTGCCCAGAGACAATACTGTGTCCCCAACCAGCACCCCTGCAGACACTCCAGGGGGCACAACCAGTTAGCCACAGCCACTTTTCCTGGGACTGGAGTTGCATTAGGAGTAGCAGCCATCAGGGGCAGGGTGGTCCCTGCTTGAGGCTCTACCAGGAAGCCGCTAGGAGCCCAGGAAGAATGACAAAGCCAGCCCACCCTGGTAAAGGGCAACCTGGCCACCTTCCTGCCCATCCACTTCCCCGAAGCTGTCACAGCCCAGAGTCCATTGTTGGGGTGTGCAGAGCTCCTCGCTGTTCCAGAGCAGGCAGCTTCCCGGCCAAACAGGAAGAAGAGGGAGGGTGGGGGCAGAACTCTCACTGGCCACTGGTGGGGACACAAAATTTGGAAAATGGTTTGACAGCCTGTTAGCACTGACTCCAGCAAACCAAGAACTTCTGTTCACACGAGAACCCACACACGGTGACTGCTCAGGACAGCTCTGCCTGTAATCGACAACACCAGGAAATGCCAAAGTGTCCAGCTGGAGAGTGGACAGACTGCAGCACATCCAAGCAGGGAGCACCACTCAGCCACAGGAGGAGGGAGACTGCAGGAACAACACAGATCCCTGGAGGGAAGAGGGAATGGCAGGTGGAGGTCTGAGAAAAAGAGGGGGACCCTCTAAGAAACCAGCGTCAACCTGACGCCATCCTTCCAGCACCCCCATCTCCCCATCTCCTCCATGTCTGGCCAGGAAGAACCTCTGTGTAGAAGAGAAAACCCACAGAACATGGAGGTGGCCTCTCTGCCCCGAGGACCACGCAGGTGTCATCGTAAGCAAGTGGTATTAGGACCACAGTGACTCGTGACTGTTAATAAAGTGGCTGCCAGCGAGGGCCCCCCCGCCCCGTGGACAGAAAGAACTCCAGGGCGGCCGGATGCTGGCTGCCCAGAGCACGGAGCTCAAGCGAGTTGGTTCTGAGCAGGAGGAACTGGGAGGCACAGGTGGGCGGGGGCTTGCTGGTGCTCCCCTGGCTGTAGCTGCTCCAGCCCTCCAGCTGCTGCACCCACCTGCACCAGCCCTCAGAGCGCACCCCTTGTGCCCAGGAGCGGAGCTGCCATCTGGCCTGTGGCACCATGTTTGGACAGGAATGTGGAAAATTTCATTATTTCCATGATGAAAGAAGATTGATTTTTCTGCAGTTTCTGGAGATGCTTCTAATTGAGTTTACTGGCCTTGTTTCCAGCAGATGCCCATTTAGAAACCTTTCCCAGTTTTGAGCTGTTTTTTCCCCGTTTTTGGTGGGAAGAGAGCTAGGGGCTTGAGTTAATCAGATATTGCAGAAAAGCAATGGGGCTGTGCCCAGCTGGAGAGAGGCACACGGCGCGTCTCGGGTGCCTGAGGTGTCTGGGGTTCCTGGGGTGTCTGGGGTGCCTGGTGTGTCTGGCTGCCTGGTGTGTATGGGTTCCCAGCATGTCTGGGGTGCCTTGTGTGTCTAGCGTATCTGGGGTTCCTGGGGTGCCTGGCTTGTATGGGGAGCCTGGAGTCACTGGGACAGTGAACATCGCTTTGGGTCATTTTAAAGAGAATTAAGTGAAATGGAGTGAGGTTGGGGTCGCATGATGGCGCGTGGGTTTCTCTGAGCGGCTGGAGTGTCGGGCACGGGTGATCCTCTAAGCAATTTCCTGCATTTCTCACCGTAGCACAGGGGAAAAGGGCAGAGTGTGGGGAGCGGGGAGGGCTCCAGGCCTGGCCAAGGCCCCCTGCCGGTCAGGTGGGGGCATCGCAGCGTCCCTTCTGCCTGTGGGAAGCACTGGGCATGTGACGGGGTGTGCAAGAATGCTCATCCTGGCAGCTTTTGTAATTCTGTGAAACATGAGAGCAGCCCAAGCTCCTGGCAGCCGTTGGTTGGATACATCAGCTGTGGTTCATCGACACGGCGGAACCCCAGGCAGCTGTGGTCAGGGCGGAACCCCAGGCAGGGGCTCAGCGTGAGGGCTCTCGGGAAGGTCACACCAGGAGAAATGGCGTCAGCAGGATATGGGGGCACAAGTCCCAGCGACGACCTGTCTAGGACAAGGCGACCTGGGAAGACATTGCTTAGAGGTCCTTGCAAATGTGGAAGAAGTATTTTAAAAGCCAGGGAATGGGAAACACAAAGTCATGGTGGCATTTCCCCAGTGGCGGTGGGAGACAGATGGAACCGGGCAGAGCCCCACAGGGAGCTTCAGGCATTCCGGGGTTTTTCTGTCTGTCTGAGGCTGAGTGGCAGATATCCAGGTTGGTTTGCGTTTCTTATGGGTAGCATGCATTTACTCTAAACAGCCTGCCATCAATTGGAAAGAGTGGTACGTGCCTGCATCAGCCAGGCTCCCCACACTGCGCAGCAAGCCACCCCCAAGACAGCGGCTTCCTGCAGCTGCCATCAGGCTCTCCACGCTGTGCCCTGGTGGCCCCGTGTGCCAGCAGCCCTGGCCAGGGTCAGCTTGACCCTCGCAACTCACGGGTCAGCGGCCGGCATGGCTGGGGCTGGGCTGGTGGAAGCCCCGGCCGGGGTCCCTGCTGCTCCACAGGCCTGGACGCCTTCACCAGACAGCTCAGCAGGAATCCCGCAGTGAGTGGGAGGCTCTCGAGCCCCAGCTGGGCCTCCTCACCATGCTGCTGCCACCACGTTCTGTTGGCCAGGTGGCCACAGGCCAGCCCTGGCCGAAGGGGCAGACAAGAAGTGGAGTCCACCTCTCCATGGGAAGAGCTACGAAGAATCAAGGCAGCTCCACACCTGCCAGAAGTCTGGAGCCGAGGGACAGACCTGGGGACATCAGGGTCTCCCCACGTTTCTGTCAGAGAAGCTCCCCTCTGCTACCCACGGCTGGACCCACGGGTGCCACAGGCCCCAGGGAGAGCCTGAAGGTCAGGTCCCCTGAGGGTCTGTCTGGCCCCAGTTCCTGCAGCCTCTCCTGAGCCCCACGGGCTGAAGGAAGCTGCTGTCCCCATCTGCCCACAGTTAGCCCCAGGCCTTGGCAGCCTGCAGGATCCAGCCCTCCACTGGGGCCTGCACTGAAGTCACGGAGCTTTCAACTTGGACAGCCTTTGGAAGAAACACTGAAGTCATGGAGCTTCCAACTTGGACAGCCTTTGGAAGAAACCCTGTCCCTCCTCACCTTGTCCTTAGCCCACCCAAGGGGCCACGTCAGGGAGGACCGCGGACTTCCATGGGCTGTCCTGCCTGCCTTCCTGCACCACAGCTCTCTCTCTCTCTCTCTCTGTCCTGCCTTCCCGCACCACAGCACTCTCTCTGTCTCTCTGTCTCTCACTCTGTCTCTGTCTCTCTTTGACATGGTTCGGCTCTGTGTCCCCACCCAAACCTCATCTCAAATTGTAATCCCCATAATCCTCACGTGTCAAGGGTGGACTCGATGGAAGTGATTGGATCGTGGGGGTGGTTTTCCCTGTGTTGTTCTTGTAAGAGTGAGTTCTCACCAAATCCAATGGTTTTAGACGCGTCTGGCATTTCCCCTGCTTGAACTTCTCTCTCCTGCCATCTTGTGAAGAAGGTCCCTGCTTCCCTTCACCTTCTGCCATGATTGTAAGTTTCCTGAGGTCTCCCCAGCCATGTGGAACTGTGTCAATGAAACCTCTTTCCTTTATACTCAGTCTCGTGTGTTTCTTTATAGCAGTGGGAAACCGGACTACCCCTGTGTGTCTCTCCACTACGTCTCTCTCTATCTCCCTGTCTCTGGCCCTTTGTCTTTGTCTATGTCTCTCTGTCTCTGCTGCTGTCTCTCTGCCTGTCTCTGTCTCTCTTTGTCTCAGTCTCTCCCTGCTGTCCCTGTCTCTGCTATTTCTGTCTCTGTCTCTCTGTCTCTGCTGCTGTCTCTGTCTCTGTCTCTCTTCCTCTCAGGCTCCCTCGCACCCTTGGCCCTCACGGTCCGACAGCCCTGACTGTCCTTTGCCCCCCAGAGGGGTGACCAATGTCCTTGCTGTGGACACTCCAGGATGTGTTATGGAGGAGAAGGCTCCCGTGTGCTTTTAAGAACCAATTAAAGTCCTTTTTGAGGGAAAAAATATTGATTGCTGATATCTGCAATAATGAACCCCAGCAAATTACACAGATTACCTCAGATGGCTCCTGACAAATATCATCCCTAGAGGTGTCCACAGAAATGTCATTTGACAAACTCCTAACAAACATCCTTCAAGACAGATTGAAAATAACTTTGGAGGTAAAAGTCTAAAAATGACATAAAAATGACAATATATGCTAGTTGGAATTATATATTTGTGAATTAATTCTTGTATAAAATTAGAATTTGAGGACTCAACTGCAATGTTGTACATTTTGTTGTTAGAAATTATCTTGTAACTAGTTTGAATTTATACTCAAAATCTTCATTTACATGTTTCTCACAATGTGCTGTGTAAGGGAAATTGGCCCTTTAAGAAACCAACTTAAGGGAGGTTTATCTTTTTTTAAAGTCTGAGGCTGTCTGCGGCACGTCAAAGCTGCTGAGAGCCATGGGATGAGGAGGCGAGGCTAGGAGAAAAACGGTATTTGAATCACGGGCAACCTGGAGCTCAGCGCCACAGGAAGCTGAGGAAAAGGTGTTTGGGTGCACGCTAACTCAAGGCTTGCCCCGGCCCCCGTAGCCACTACTGCAGGTAATGATGCTTTTGTTAACCCATCAATCACGGACTGGCGTTAAAACTCACTGCTCTGATGTTGGCGTTCAGACTTCAGTACTGCCTCCTGGTGGCCAGAGACCCAAAATGCAGGAACAGAAGAAAAACAGCTGCAGAGTTGTGTTGTGTTGTGTTTTGTCAGCACTGAATGGCAAGTCTCAATCTGTAGCAGTGCAGGAAACTCATGTGCCTTTCCCTCTCTGTTTCATTTGCTTCATTCCAACAGCACTAACTGTTGGTGGTCATTGTGACGAGAACCAGAGGAGGGGCCTTTGGCTGCCGGTCACCCAACAGCAGATCTGGGTGAGGTGTGTGCCTGTCCCGCGAGGCTCAGCAAGACACTGAGGTGCTTCACCCCTGAAGCGTGGGAAGCCTGGATCCAGAGGCTGCTGAGAAGGCGGCCTCCAGAATGGGTGTGGGCCCCTCCTGCAGTGCTGGCTCTTGTTGGCCATGACATTGATTCAACCAACAGTTTTAAGTGCTTTGGGAATTTGGGTTCCTCCAGGATGAATGTCCCCAAACCCCAACATGGTAGGGTAAAATCAGGAATTTGCTGCATTTCCAAGATTAAGAAATTTGTGGAAATTAGAACCTCTTTTTCCATCTTAAAATAAGTTCCCCTCCCATCTTTCAAGACAAGCAGAGGTTAAAGATGAACTTCAGTGAGTTCTCTGAGAATGGCTGAAACTCCTTTGCTTTTGCGATAGGTTCTGATCTCATTACAGGCAGGGAATCTACTTTAAGCCCTGGGTTTAAAGCAAAACGACCTGTCTTTCCTGCTGTCCCTGAAAAGTGGGGCAGGTACTGGCACTGAACTTCAGCCTCTCAGCCCCTGAGTCCCGGGGCCGAGGACTACAGCAGCTTCTAGAGTGTTGATTTCACATCCCAGTTTACTTAAGAAATCAATCGCCATCCCCCAGATTTTTTTAAATGACTTGTATTAGACATCTGCCTTTGGAGAACAGTTTCCCTAGATGCAGAATCTGAAAATAAACTGCAGTCTCTTATGTCTTTCTTACATCTTTCATATCATTTCCTAAATACGTTTGCTCATTAATTATATTTTTACATTTTCATATGCTTTTTAATTTTTTTTTTTTTTTTTGGTGGAGGGAGACAGAGTCTTGCTCTATCGCCCAGGCTGGAGTGCAGTGGCATGATCTCAGCTCACTGCAACCTCGACCTCCCGGGTTCAATCGATTCTCCTGTCTCAGCCTCCCAAGTGGCTGGGATTACAGGTGCCCACCACCAAACCTGGCTAATTTTTATATTTTTAGTAGAGATGGGATTTCACCATGTTAGTCAAGCTGATCTCCAACTCCTGACCTCAGGTGCTCTGCTCACTTCAGCCTCCCAAATTGCTGGGATTACAGACATGAGCCATTGCTCCTGGCCTTTGATTTCAATGGGGGAAAAAAAAAAAAAAAAACTTTACTCACATTTTCAGAGAATCCAGTTAGAATCTTCAAAGACTCCAATATCTGCTTAGAAGCATCTTAGCTTGTTCCTTAAAATCAGTAAGTCATTCCACTCACTAAGTATTCTCCCTGTTTAACCTTTCAATTTGAAACAATTATAGATTTACGTTAGAGTTAAAAGACATTAGAGAGGTCCTGTATCTCTTATACTCGCTTTCTCTAGTGTTAACATCCACGATGCATTTATCAAAACTAAGAACCAGCGTTGGTGCACACTGCTATTAGCTAAATGACAGACTTGATTTGGATTTCACCCTCTTTCCCACTAATTTCCTTTGTCTGTTCCAGGATCCAGGCCAGGATCCCACATTGCATTTAGCCTCCAGGTGTCTTTGTCTCCTCCGGTCCCTGACAAATTCCCAGAGGTGGAGGTGGCCCTGAACAGAAACCAGGAGACCAGAGGAGACACCTGTGAGTCACAGGGAGAGGCATGGGGGTCACAGTGGAGCAGCGAGCATGCACATGCATGGATGCATCACATGTGCATTTGTGTGTGCGTGCACACGTGCACATTTATCAAATCTAAGATGCTAACATTGGTGCACGCTGCTATTAGCTAATGACAGATTTTATTTGGATTTCACCAGTCCTCCCTTTAATGTTCTCTGTCTGTTCCCAGATCCAGTCCAGGATCCCACACTGCATTCAGCCAAAGGGTCCCCTGTCGTCTCTGGGGCATAGATGCGCACGTGTGCATGTGTGTATTGATGTGTGTGAGCATGTGTTTATACATGCACGTGTGAGTACATGTGTGTCTCTGTGTGCAGTACACCTGCCTGTGTGTGCATGTGTTGGTGTGTTTGTGTGTTGCATGTGTGTGGTTTGGATGTGCCTTGTGGTTTCATGCATCCTGTGTCTCCATGCACATGCACATGTGTGCATAGTGTTTGTGTGTACGATTGTGTATACATAGTTTGGTGCCTGTGTATGTGTTTGGGTGCACATATGCATGCATGTGCTTGTGCGTGTGTGTGTGGTTCTGTAAGTATGTTGGTGTGTGTACATGTGACTTTGCATGTTTGGGTTGTACCTGTGTGACTATGTGTGTTATACATATGTATGCACGTATGTGTCTGTGTGCATGTGTGTGTGTGTGTGTACATGTGTGTTCTCATGTGAGGACTCCCCAGCTCAGAAGCCAGCAGAGCTGCCACCAAAACCTCTTGAACCTTCACCAGAGGATGTGGTCAGGGAGGTCAGCTGGCCACAACACCCAGATGACTAAAAGGAAGGAAATGCAGAGGCACAGCCTCCACTGGGGAAGCCACCACAGGCACAGTTCACACTGTCTGGAGCCTTTCTGACATCAGGACCGAGGGTGCTGGTGGATTCCCATTGGCGGAGGCCAGGGATGGGCTGGACACCAGCCTCGGTGGAAATGGGGAGCCTCAGGCAACCGCAAAGCCCTGCATAGATGAAGAGGACTGGACGGCGGCCCAGGGGGCCGGAGGCATCCGCCACGCTGCCCTCTCTCCCATCATCTGACCTCAAGGTCAGGGGTCACCAGAACACCGAGGCTCTGAAGTGGGCACCACTCCTGCGCCCTGGGGTCATGTGGAGCAGGTGCCTGGGGCTGGTCAGGGCCATGAAGCAGGGGACCCTGTTCAGCGGGGACCAGCCTCCCAAGCCCCACAGGGGCCCCTTTCCCCTCGTGCCCTCACTGACCCTCCCCTGCCCAGGCCCAAGCACCCAAGTCCCCTGGGTGTCACCCGCCTGTCTCTCGCTCCTCCCCACCACCACCCACAGCTGGGTGCACAGCAGCGAGCCCCAGGGGACTCCATGCCCTTCCCCCCTCTACAGGACCCTCCGCAGCCTGCGCCTCCTCCAGACCCCACTGGCAGGAGCAGCCCTTTTGGCCTCCCACGGGGCGGGGAGGAGCCACAGGCCTGGCCGGTCCCAGCGTCAGCCCCTCTGCTGCAGCTCATGCACCTAACAGGTGCGTCGTCATCAGACACATCAGTGCCACCAGTAACTCGAGAAACGCAGCCTCTTCTGAGTCATTGTGTCGGCATTCAGATCCTCTGTGCCTGCTTCTTACTGAAACGGCAGGCACGATGATGAGGGTGGTCATCGCTACGGTCCCCCGTGTCAGCCGTGCTCCTGCAGCTCATGATTTATTTTGTTTATGCACAAAAGCGTATTTCTGTGGAGCATTGTGACTTCTGTTTCTGTGGAGCACTGTGACTTCTGTTTTGAGTATAACTACACACCATTTTAAACACACGTGTCGATTACTTATGCCAAATACTGAATTTTCCAAAACACGTCCCAGGAGAGAAGACGGGGTGCAGCCAGGTGAAAACTCGAGGAGAGTCTGCGTTATTACTTTACTTACCATCGTCATTGGCCTTATCCTTATCAAGCAGTGAAGGCCTGAAACAGGGCGGGCTTGAAAGCAGCAGGAAGCTAAAGGCGAATGACCACAGGGCGTCCTGGGCATCACAGTCGCTGGGTAAGGAAATGGCCGCAGTGCCCGGGTGCCAGGCAGGGGATGGCCCCTGCTGCAGACCGACCCGCAGGCCAGCGGGCGGTGAGGGCTCAGACGGCTTCCCCTGCGGCCTTGGGGCGGCCAGGACGTCCCCCGACCTCCATGCCCACCTCCTCCCGGAGCAGGCTTCACGTAGAGACAGACGCAGCTCCAGGCCCAAGCAGCCCCCTGCCTTCCAGACAGCTCATTTGTCTTGATTATCTCCGCTGCTGCCCCCAGCCCGGCCTCATTTCCCGCAGGTTCTGGAAGCCAGAGAAGGGTCTGCAGGAAAATGATCAGCGAGCGCAGCTGCTCCCGGCCCAGCTGGGCCTCCGCACCTCAGCCCCACTCAGGGCTCCCCGCTCCGGGGAGGGGCTGTGTCTACCTCGCTCCCCGGCCCCAGGGGTCTGCTCTGTGGCCACTCCTGGCCCTGGGAGAGGGAGGCGCCTTCTGGGCAGACAGCATGCCAAGGGACCCTGGCTCCTGAGATGCCCAGGCAGGAGGTGGCGCAGCCGCAGGGCAGCGGTGGCGTGGGTCTGCTGGGGCCAGTCTGGGCTGGATCCGGGCACAGCTCCTGACTACGGTGCCCGCGCAGACCCCCGTGGAAACGGAGGCCCCAGGCCTGAGACACCTTGCCTGTTCGCCTTCTAGCGCTTCCCACGCAGGAGCCGTCGCGTGCTCCACCCACAGGTGGCCAAGGGGCTCCTTGTCCTGCGGGCTCCCCTTCCAGCCCAGGCGCCGGCCAGGGACTGGGTCACTAAGTGGGGTGCAGGAGGCGTTCGTCACCTGCCTTTTGGGGTGCAGCACAGGCCCAGCTCCAGCTGCGGCGGTCGCCCAGGAAGGGGTTTCTCTGCCCAGAGCCCCCAAGAGAACCACAAGGAGAATGGAAGTGTGTGGGGCAAGGGCCCCAGCCCGGGCGGAGGAGAGTGGGGGGGGCCCCAGCCCTGGCGGAGGAGAGTGGGGGGGGCCCCAGCCCTGGCGGAGGAGAGTGGGGGTGCCCCCAGCCCGGGCGGAGGAGAGTGGGGGGGCCGCTTCGTCCTGCTGACAAACCTGGCTCAGCCCAGGCACCTGAGGGCGATCGGCAATCCATACTCACTCACCGAAGGCTTATCTGGATTAAGGTGGTTTTGTTCCCTTTTGAGATCTTGCATCCCTTTACATTTCTTTTTCTCTTTTGCCTGCTTGGGTGTATTTTCTGAATTCTTTAAGTGGTTTGCTGGTGAACACCACTGCCTTAATTTCAAGCAACGAGCAGAACCTGCGACTGACAAGGAGGCCTCGGGGGAAGGCAGCCGGGACATGCAGGACAAAGGGACCGCTCTGCCGGAGGGGAGGCGCCAGCCTGCACCCGCATCGCTCTCCGGCGCCTGCACAGGAGGGGCCGCCTCGGAGCAGGGTGCAGGCATGGCCGCCCGGCCTCAGTAGGTCCCCACCGTCTCCACTCAGGGCACTCGCTGGCTGGCAGCTCACGAGACCTAAAAACTCGGGGGGAAACAGAAGACAGACAAGCATGGAACCTTGCAGAGGAAAGATTTTGCTCAGCTGAGAAACAGCAACAAAAAAGGCCGAGGCTAAGATGGAGAAAGGGGAAACCATCCCGCCAGCGGGAGGCGGGACGCCCGGCCGCACCCACGGTCCAGGCGCAGGTGACGCGTGCAGCCTGCAGGTGCAGCTCCGGGACCGTCCCAAAAAGAGCAGGTGGGGGCCGTCAGCACCATTCCCAGAAACACGGGACAGTATGAATCACACGCGAGTATGTGCCCATGACTCCACTTTTAAAAATAACTAATCCAAACCATAAGGTAAGAATCCTTACCCTCAAAAATGTATACCAGTCTCATTCGTGAGATAAAAATTCAGAAACAGCTTCAGTGTCCATCCATAAGGAAATAGGAAATTACTAAATATCCAGCCGCTCACTGGCAAACAGGATCTCAGAGTGGATAAAATAATAAAATAGCATGGGCACTCTGCTATTTTATCATTGTTCACATAGTAAGTACATTTAAAATTACAATGCCTTTAAAACATCATTAAGCGTGTGTGTGTCTGTGTGTGTGTGTGTGTGTGTGTGTGTGTGTGTGTGTGTGTGTGTGTGTGTGTTTTAAAGCCCATAGAGGAAAAATTCCATCCAACTGAAATAGACCAAAATATAGCAGAAGTCATCTTTGGTCAACAGATCTAAAGATAATTTTTAAAAATTTTTTCTAAGTTCAAGTATTCTACAAATTATTTTAAATAAGCACACATTATCTTTATAATATGGTAGTCTACATATTTTCAGTGTAGGCAAACAGAATTGTGCTGATAAGTATTCTAAGATCCAGGATTTTTACTCTTTCGACGCATTTGAAAAGCGCACAGGGGAAGCCCGTTTCCCTTCCTCTTCGGGCCGAGGCTTCCTGGGCCGTGTGAGGCTCTGCAGGAGGGGAGCCCTGCCCCCGACTGTTCCTGATGTGGCCCTGGAATCTGGTGGCTCTGGGAAATAGGAGCTGAATGAACTGATGTTTTATTGAGTGCCTGCCAGAGCCAGGCCTTGTTAGATTGAGAAATACTATTAACGAGGTGGGTGGATCACTTGAGGTCAGGCGTTCAAGACCAGCCTTATCAACATAATGAAACCCCATTTCTACTAAAAATGAAAAATTAGCCGGGCACGGTGGCGGGTGCCTGTAATCCCAGCTACTCAGGAGGCTGAGGCAGGAGAATCGCTTGAACCCAGGAGGCAAAGGTTGCAGTGAGCCGAGATTGTGCCATTGCACTCCAACCCGAGCAACAGAGTGAGACTCCATCTCAAAAAAAAAAAAAAGAAAAAGAAAAGAAATACTATTAAGCAGGCAGAGCCCCAGACCGAAACAGCCTGGGTATCTGCATTCTGGTTTAACAGGTCCGTTAGCTAAGTCTGCAGGCGCAAGCCCCTCTGGGTGGATGACACCAGAAGAACAAATCCAATGGATCGCCTATGAAGTAGTGTACGTTCAAGACAAATCATTTGAACTACCAAAACAAGTCAGAAGTACTCTACAGAAGCAGCCGAAAAGTTCTTAGATGGCCCCACTGGGCCAGCCCCTCCAGGCCTCTGGTGATTCAAGGGCCACCCAGGTCCACGTCACCTCAGCCATCTGGAGGTGCCTGGACCGAGTGGGGCCTGAGCCTGGCAGAGAAGGCAGCTCCTGTTTGCCTCAGTCAGAGCATCCTTCTCCGTGTGACCCTCACACCCCGTCCCGTTCACAGGACACGACTTCAAGCCTTTTCAACAATGCATTCAAGTTCTTCTCAGTTTTAGAGATTAACCCTGGGTCATCACAAGTACGGGAAGCTGGTTCTGTCTTTTCACATATGCTGGTCTTCCTTCTTGCCAGTTTCATGATCTCTTTCTTTAAGTTCCAAGCATTGCTTTCGTATTTAGGGATACCTCCGTCATCCAGACATCAGATCACCCCTAGAATGGTTTGGGTCTGGGGCTTCTGCTGCCAGGACCCCTCCTTGTGAGCGGAAGGGGTGTAGGAGGCGGGAAGTGATGGATCCTGGCTGCTGCTGCCCACGTCCCCACAGCCACTCTCTCCCTGCCCTGCCTAAGCTTTTGCTGGATTACTTTCACTGCCAGAACCACACGAGTCTGTTCACTTGGTAAGCGGCTCTCCTCCAGCAAGAGAGTCGCCTCTGGGCAGGGACCCAGCTGTGTGTCCACAGCAGGGGCCCAGGCCTTGGCCTCAGCTGGGCCCAGACGTGCTCTCCATCCACAGGCTGAACATCCACTGCTGCGGCTTCCAAAGGGCCTGTCTGTAGAAAGAACAACCTGCTTTTCCACAGCTCTTATCCCACAGCAATACACACCAAAGACTTCTGGGACCTCTGGTCACCCAGGGACACTTGGGTCAATCAGTTCGTCCCCAGACGCCAGCTGGGTGTCCTCAAATTCAGTGCAAGCCCAGCTCCATCTACCTGGACATAGCATCAGATCCCACAGGGGGGTGCTCAGTCCCCAAGACCATGCCACTTCAGATGCCAATCAAGTAGTGTAACCTGTGCTTCTGATCGACTGGCTGTAAACTGAGGTCCCCACGACCCACTCTTCAGGTGTGCTTGTTTTCTTTTTTCTTTTTTTTTTTAGATGGAGTCTCACTTTGTCACCCAGGCTGGAGTGCAGTGGCACAATCTCAGCTCACTGCAACCTCCACCTCCGGGTTCAAGCGATTCTCCTGCCTCAGCCTCCCAAGTAGATGAGATTACGGGCATGTGCCACCATGCCTGGCTAATTTTTTTCCTATTTTTAGTAGAAACGGGGTTTCACCATGTTAGCCAGGCTGGTCTCAAACTCCTGACCTTGGGTCATCTGCCCACCTCAGCCTCCCAAAGGGCTGGGATTACAGGTGTGAGCCACCTCACCCCCTCTTCAGGTTTTCTTAATTTTCTAGAGCAGCTCCAGAATTCAGGGAAACACCCACATTTACCGGTTTACTCCAGGGATTCTACAGAGGACACAAGTAGTGTCCATGCTCTCCTCAGCACACCACCCTCCTGGCACGCCCGTGTTCAGCTGTCTAGACGCTCTCTGAAGCTGGTCCTTTTGGGTTGCTATAGAAGCTTCACAACACAGGTGTGTTTGATTAAAGTGCGTCATTGGTGATCAGCTTAACCTCAAGCCCCTCTCGCTTCCCCAGAGGGTAGGGGTCCTTGTCTCTCTGGTGACCAGTCCTCTTCCTAAAGCAGCCTGGGGGCAGCCAGCCCTCAGTCAACTCCGTGTGCAGAAGACATTGCTGTGGAGAGCCCACAGGTTTTAGGAGTTGCATACCAGGAAAGAGGGATGAAGACCAAATCTACATTTAACAGCATCACAGCTCACCCCTGTCATCTGTAAGTCAAAGGAAAGGACTGAGGCGAGTCTCACCCATCTCTGGGGCCAGGGTGGAGGATGTGCCCGGGAGAAAGAGGCAGAGGCCAAAGCAGGACCCATGCCCTTCACTTTTTTGGAAGAGGATTTTGAGAGCTTCAGAATTTAAAGGGGAAAATGGGGCAGTAGAGAAAAGCAGAAAGGAAAAAAGAGGGGGGCATGGTGGCTCACACCTGTAATCCCAGCACTTTGGGAGGCCAAGGCAAGTGGATCACCTGAGGTCAGGAGTTCGAGACCAGCCTGACCAACACGGCAAAATCCCGTCCTTTCTAAAAATATAAAAATCAGCCAGGCATGGTGGTGCGCACCTGTAACCCCAGCTGCTCAGGAGGCTTAGGCGGTAGAATGGCTTAGAACCTGGGAAGCAGAGGTTGCAGTGAGCCAAGACTGTGCCACTGAACTCCAGCCCGGGCGACAGAGCTAGACCGTCTCAAAATAATGTATTTTTAAAGAATGAAGGCAGGGCCACATTCCTGGGAGTGCAGCTGCAACGTGGGGGAGGAGGGAATCTGCACTTTGCACAACAGGGCGGAAGGAGCAGGCACACGTGATTCCTCCCGTGGGCAGCTGAAGGTTTCCGGGCTCCTCTCACCGTTCTTGTGAAGATAAGCTGTTAATTTAATTCAGGGTGAGGGAGGCCTCCTGGGGAGACACGTGGCCTTCTGTCTGTAACTATCCGTCTAGGAACAAACAGAAAGGCAGATTTTTTTGTTTTTTTTTTTCATGACTCACCTTCCAAGCTTAAGGTTTCCCTTTGCACCTGGTGAATCTGGGGTCCCAAGACTTTATTTCCCCCTCTTACTTCGAGCCCCCATCCCTTGCATCACAGCCCCAAAGGGCTAGCACATTACCAGAGTCCTGTTCCACCCGGTCCACCGCACAGCATGGACGGCCCCCGGGTGGGGCCACTCCGCTTTGCAGGTTCCCATTCCACTCTGGTTCCAGGAGCTGTGACAGTTTCCACAGACTCACAGCTTCACCCTTTCAGGCACCTGGATCACTGTGAGACAGTGCCGTCCCCTGCGCTGAGCCTCTCTGGAGCTGGGAACGCGGTGCTGGATTTCCCTGGTTTATAGCACATTCATTCATTCCTTTACCCTCACCCACTGTTCTTTCTCTTCATTGATTTCCAGACGTTTCCACCTCTGTGAGGGAGTTTGAATCAGCCCCCACACTGGTCTAGACTGCAGACAGCCATGCTAAGGAATGTGAATCAACCCTGTGCTGGTCTAGACTGCAGGCGCCCATATTAGGGAGTTTGAATCAGCCTCCAGGCTGGTCTACACCGCAGGCAGCCATGCTAGGGAATGTGAATCAACCCCGTGCTGGTCTACCCAACAAACCAGCGCAGGAGACAGGAGGTGCCTGGGGAAACGGGGACCCTGACCAGGTATTTGCTGATATGAAGAAATTGTGGGCAGCTTTTAGATGTGGGAGTGATACTGTGGTTGCTTTTAAAAGGGAGTTTTTGTCTTTCAGAGATACAAACTGCAGTTCCCCGTCCATGAAATGCTGAAATCCGGTGCGTCCCTGACATTTCCAACGAGAGGAGCTCTGAAATGAGAGCGTCCTGAGGCCCTACCCGAGGACGGGCACAGCAGGAGATGGCCTATGCCTTCTCCAAATGTTTTTGATTTTTTTCATAATAAAAGGCTCTTTATATACAAATCCCAGGAGAGGCTCCAGCCGGCCCAACTGGGATCCGGGGTCCCCTTGGCCCACCCGCTGTGGCGGGAGAACACAGGTCAGCCTGGCATCCGCACCACGGACAGCACTGGCCGGGCAGAGAGGAGGAGCCCCTTCCCGTGGAGGCCACGGCTCCCTGGCCAGCTCCAGCCTCCCCAAACCAGAGTTTTCTCAAGCTCGGGACTGTAGAAGAATGTATGGGGAGACACAGCCCCTGTTGGAATAACATGGTCAGAGGGGCTTTTCCCAGAGAGCGGCTGAGCAGGGCCCGGCTCAGAACAGCAACGTGGCAGCTTCCATGGGAAGACCCAGTGGGCTCTGAGCCGTGGCAGGAGTCAGGGCTTTGCCTGGCTGCCCTGAGGGAGGAATTCAAGCTCACTTCCGAACTGCAAATGTCTTCTTACTGAGCTCGCTTCTAATCTGCACAGATTCCAAGAGCTGCTTCCACTGAAGCCCGCTCTTCCTCCACGGGTCACCTGGCCTCAGACACCAGGACAAGGATTCCGAAACCAGGAGTGAGGCGGCGGCCAGCTCCCAGACTGGGGCTCTGGGCCTGGTCCGCGGGAGGAGGCTGAGGACGTCTGAGTTAAGGGCCGGAGCCTCGAAGCAATATTGATTATGCATCTTTATCAACACGAAATCAAATTCCCCTCCGCAGAGAGCGCAAACTGCCGGGAAGAGCAGCAGAGTCGACCTGACGATCACGCAGCCCGTCCTCGGCACAGAACTGGAGATTGTATATATTTATTTGGAAAAGGCCTGGGCTGCTTGTGGCATCCTGCCAAGACAATTTGAAAGGTATCAACAGTTTAAATGACATTTTCACCTTCAGCAAATACATCTCTGCCTGCTCAGAATACGATGCTGTCCCACCCCGGCAATCTATGATACAGTCGCGTCAGAAATAGGTGTCAGCTCTCATCACAGTCCGGAGGATAAATCCCATTTATCAAGGCCTGCAGCGTCCAGGGTCTCCTGACATCCCATTTCAGACGGCGGCCTCCCACCCCCGGCCCTCGTCTCCCTAGGAGATGCCTTTGGGGTTTTCAGTCGCTGAGCTCCTGCTGGGTGGGAGGAGACATGCAGACAGCCTGAGATTCGGGGCGTGGCGGACAGGGCACCCTATGCTCTCAAGAAACCTTGGGTGATGGAGCCTCCGGGTCTGTCTGCTCCCTTGCTGGAAAGTTTTCTGTTGTCAAAGAGAAAGACTGTTGCTCAGAGGCATGGGTCTCTGGGTCATAGTCTCAGCTACCTAATCTCAGGATCAGGGCGTCCTCCCTAATCCCAGGGACAGTGAATTAGGAAGCACGTGGAGCCCCCAGGGAACAAGAGGAGCAGGAGAGCGTGGCAGGGGGAATCCTGAGAGTCAGACTTGCAGGCGGAGGGAAGTCTGCAGGGGAGGAAGAGGGTGTGCTTTGCAAAGCATCAGGGAGAGTTCTGGCGGCCGCCTGCTGACTCCCCCTAACCTCGCCTCCCCACGGGCCCTGCACTCTCGGACGCTTCCTCCCTCAGCCACTGACCACACAGCCACATGGATGTATTCCCCGGAGACTTGTCCCAAGGCACAGACCACCACCCACCCCTACCCAGGGGCACTAGAGGAAAGAAATGCCCAAATCCCACCCACAGCCAGTCACCATTAGCTGGGCGCAGAGAAGGGAAGTGTTAAGGGGTCCTCAGGGCACTCCTCCTGGTGGGTGCTCGGGGCAGACACTCTGGCAGGGCCCTGGAAGCCTCGTGCTCCAGCCCACCTCCCCCAAGGGCCTCCCTGGAGGCCACTGCCCTGAAGCCGGTGCGAGGCACATAAGCCTCTCCACTAGGCTCACTTTGCCGTGGGACGTGGTCTGGTTGGTGAGGCTGGAATGTTGGCCTGAGGAGCCCAGGGCATCCAGGAGGCGGTCGAGGTTGGCACGGCCAGAGCTCCTGAGCACAAGCTCAGCCTGCACCAAGGTAGGAAAGGCTCAGGGCAGGGGATGCAGGCTGCCAGGATTCAGGCAAGCAAACCTCGGCCTGAGCACCCGGAGAGGCCTGTCCTCCCTGAAGAAGCCCTCATCACAGCCGGGCAGGAGCCCGAGTGCAGGAGAAGCCTCTGGAGAGGCCAGGGAGGAGGCTGGAGGTGCAGGCAGGGCCGGGGCTGGGCCTAAGCAAGGGCCACACCCAGTGCTTGTCTTTGCTGAGACTGTCAGGACCGTGTGGAGGGAGAGACGACTGCCCCCGTGTGAGGGGAGGGCTGGGCTGGCATGAGGCTCTGAGGCCTGGACGTGGGGGCTTCGTTCCGGGACAGGCTCTGTCTCTAGCTCCTGTGTGACTGTGAGTGTGGGCAAGTCTCACCTCTCTGAATTTCAGGTTTCTAATCTAGGAAATGGGAACAATGGCTAACGAAGGCTTGAAAGGGTCAGTTCATAACAATAAAGAGGCCAGCTCTTCCAGAGGCCGTAACAATCTCGTACCTTACACACTTTGTAACAGGACCTCAAACACCGACGCACAAACTGATCTAGTTTCCAGCATAAACAGACAAATTCAGAGTGATGGTAGATTTCAACATGGCCTCACAATTATTCAGAGAACAAATAGACCAAAAAAGTCAGTGAAGATATAGAACACTTGAACAACACTATCAAACAATGTAAGCCAGTGACATTTCTAGAACACTCCACAGCAAGTGTAGATCATGTCTTTCGAGGAACCATGGAACACTTACCAAGGTGGACTATATTCTGGACCGTAGAATAAGTCCCAACATGTTTAAAAGGATTCATATCATTCTAAGTGTGTCATTTAACCATATTGAAATTAAATTAGAAATCAACAACAGAAAGATGCCCAGAAAACCCTCAAGTACTTGGAAATTGAGTAACACACACTTTGAAATAATCCATGAATCAAGGAGTATTTTTTACTAAATGAAAATAAAACTTGTAGGATGCAGCTAAAGCAGTACTCAGAGGAAAGTTAATAGCCCTAAATGTTCTAAAAAATATAAAAGTCCTCAAGTCAATGGCCTGAGGTTTTACCTTAAGAGACCAGGGGCAGGGGGCTGGCAGAAAACTAACATATGAATTAAAAGTCTTCAGTAGAAAAGAGAAAATAAAGATCAGAGAGAAAATCAATGAGATAGAAAAAAGAAAAACAATAGAGAAAATCACTAAAACCAAAATCTAGGTCTCAGAGAAGATCAATGAAATTTAAAATCTCTATCCAATTAACAATGAAAAAACAGGAAACAAATAACCAGCACTCTGGGAGGCTGAGGTAGGAGGATTGCTTGAGCCCAGCAGTTTGAGGCCAGCCTGGGCAACACAGTGAAATCCTGTCTCTAAAAAAAAAAAATACATAAAAATTGTAAAGACTTTTTTTTTTTTTTGACAGAGTCTCACTCTGTTGCCCAGGCTGGAATGCAGTGGCGCAATCTCGGCTCACTGCAACCTCTGCCTCCCAGGTTCAAGCAATTCTCCTGCCTCCACCTCCTGAGTAGCTGGGATTACAGGCGCCCACCACCACGCCCGGCTAATTTTTTTGTATTTTTAGTAGAGATGGGGTTTCACCGTGTTAGCCAGGATGGTCTCGATCTCCTGACCTCGTGATCCGCCTGCCTCGGCCTCCCAAGGTGCCGGGATTATAGACGTGAGCCACCGCGCCTGGCTAAAGACATTTTTAAGCATTGAAAAGACAATCCACAGCCCGGGAGAAATTATTTGTAAATCACAGATCTGATAAAAGAATAGTAAGAAACACCCGTCACCAGATATACAAATGGCCAATAAGCACATGAAAAGATGCTCGACGTTATTAGTCACCAGAGAAATAAACGATGAAAAATCTCTAGACGACACCTTTGAGAATGCCCGAGGCTCCAGCACTGGCCGAATGGAGGGCTGGTGGGAATCGGGGGCACCACGACGCAGATGCCTGCTTGTGGCTCCAGCACTTTGGAGAGGAGTTTGGTGGTTTCTGCAGAAGTGGGGGGGACGCTCCCACAGGACCAAGCCGTCCTGTGGCCAGTGATCCACCGAGAGGGTGAACGACGTGTCCGCCTGAAGACACACATGTTCACAGCAGCTCCCCCCTACAGCCAAACCCCGAATCAGCCCAGCGTCCACCAGTGGGAAAATCATAAACAGTGTTTACCACAGCCAGGTAGTGGAGTACTACTCAGAGGCAGAAACAAGGGAGTTATGACTGAAACACAAGACGACATAGATGAATGTCAGAATGATTAGGCCGAGTGAAAGAAGCCAGACAGAAAAACTAAAACAGGGCAAGGCACACGACCGTTTGCATACAGCTCTGAAAAGGCCCCTGCACCCGGCACTCGGGGAGGTGGGAGCCTGGGAGGGCGTGGGGAGGTGGGCGGGTGTGACAGGAGGGTCTGCAGAGGGACACAGGGTAGCTTCGCGGAGTGGTCTGTTCATTCTGCCGATGGCGGACATGGTTTCCCGTCCAACCTTATAAACGTGCGCACTGCTCGGTCAGGAGCAGCCCCTGCCTTTCAGCTATGACCTGACTCCCCACTGGGCACAGGGCGCCAGCAGCGTCCGGGACACTTTGGGGGCCCGTGAAAATGTTTTCATTTACTTTAAAATGTGGGGGAGTGTGACCGTGTAGATTCAAAGCAAGTATTTTAGTATTTTTCCTCACATTGGAAGGAAAATGAAAATTTTAGGGCCTGTGAAAATCTACTGAATTCTGCCTATAATGGAAAAAAACAAGATGTCAAAAGATTTAGTTATGTCCAAAGCAACTTTGAATATTGATGTTACCATGAGACGAGGAACTCACAGAGGCCAAACACCGTGGGTGGTGAAGTCTCGCCTCAGCCCGTGGAGGCTTTCTGAGCTTCAAGGATTTGAGCGTGGAGTGCGTGGCTCCAGGGCAGGGTCGGCCCTGCGGCGGAGGGCAGAGGGCAGTGCTCCCCAACGCAGGCTGTGTCACCGGGGCCCTCAGGTCCCGCCAGCACCCACAGCCCAGCCTCACCTGAGGGCGGCCCCCACCCCCAAGGCCTGGAGAGGAGAGGCGGAGGCCAGTGCCTCTCAGGGCCGGCCGGGGGGGAAGGCGCCTTCAGTCCATGATGCTTCATTTTCCCAGGCGTTTGAGCAGTCCTCGGTTTCCAATTCCTTTTTTTTGTTTGTTTTTTAGAGACAGGGTCTCACTCTGTCGCCCAGGCTGCAGGGCGGTGGCACAATCGTGGCTTCCTGCAGCCTCCACCTCCTTGGCTCAAGCAATCCTCCCACCTCAGCCTCATGGGTATCGGGGACCACAGGCGCACACCACCATGCCTGGCCACCAGCTTTCTGATTTTATCAAAGAATTGATCTGTAAGGGGAGGGAAGACGCGCCTGTGGTTATAGAAGACAAAACCGTGCGGGTCGCCAGGTGCTGCCTGTGCCATCTGCCCTGAGAGCCCCCAGCAGAGGGTGGATTCCACTGTGACCCAGTTGAACGTCCCCATGAAATCCATCAGGCTCTGTCAGGCCCCGGCCCTCTCTGCGCTCACAGAGATGGGCCTGAATCCGCTGACATCTGTGTCTCCTTTACAGGGTCTCCTGGAGCAACCCCTGCCTGCTTCCTCCTCCCAGGAGTCTCTGATTTCCTCCATCGCTGCCGCGGGTGCTGCAGACCTGGCCGTGCCTGAGCCCTGTCCTCGGCACGCCTGCTGTCTGCAGAGGCTCTCTGTGAATGGTAGACGCTCTGGGCTCCCTTGCTGGGCTCCCAGCACTTTTGGGACGGGAGATGTTGTCATCAGCAGGATCTCAGGACAGGAGAGGGGAGGGGAGCCCCCCAGGGGTGGGTGGACCCTGCTGCTTGGGTGACCCTCCCACCGCCAAGTCCTGCCCTCAGCTCTTTCTCCCCAGCGCCAGACCAGCCCCAGCACAGAACCCTCGTTCTTAGCAGGTTCAGAGGAGCATCTGGCCCAGGGAAGAGGAGGCCCAGGCAGGTGGGGCATGGCAGCCCCGAGTGGCCAGAGCCAGGATGATGGTGGGGGCCTAGGACGGAAGGACAAGAAGACCCGGGGTCAGGGAGGGCCAGCAATGCCACCTGAGTGGGCACGTGACAAGACTAGACAGGAACAAGGACCCCCAGCGGGCGCCAGAGCGGGCAGGAGCCACACACACTTATATCCACACACTTCACACACAGACACACACATACCAGGCAGGAGCCACGAACACTTACATCCACACACTTCACACACAGACACACACACATGCACACATGCTGGGCAGGAGCCACACACACATCCACACACTTCACACAGACACACACATGCCAGGCAGGAACCACACACACTTACATCCACACACTTCACACACAGACACTTACACACATGCCGGGCAGGAACCACACACACATCCACACACTTCACACACAGACACTTACACACATGCATGTATGATGGGCACTCCACAGGCATGCATGCAGCATGACACATCTACACACACACACACCAATGCGCACATGCACACACCCTAGGCACACATCACCCATGAGGACATGCCGGCACACATGTTCCCACCACACGAGACCCACAGTCATCCCTCCGTATCGTGGGGACGGGTTCCAGAACCCACCACAGACACTGACATCCACAGGTGCCCACGTCCTGTATCTACAATGATGCCGCGTTTGCTTGGAGCCTGACACATCTTCCTGGATGCTGTCAATCACCTCCAGGCCCCTATGACACCGGGTCCAAGGTAAACGCTCTGTGAACAGTTGCTACCCTGCACTGGTTTTCTGATTTATTTGTATTATTTTTAGCTGTTGTTTTGTTATTTTTTAATTTTTTTGTATTCAGTTAGTTGAATTTACAGATGAAAAGCCCACAGATGTGGACGGGCTCTGCACACACACACGTGTGCAGGTGCACACACAGACATGTGTGTACTTACACGCACACATACAAAATAACACACACATGTCCACACTCACACCGCACACCCGGGGACTTGGTTGTCCTCCAGGGTCTGACACTGCCGGTGGCCTACCACACAGCCTGTCTGCCTCCCACACGGCCATGGGCACTGCTTTTGGAAGTGCTGAGGAACACCTGCCAGGCAGAAGCAGCGGCCAAGCCACCTGGAGCCCGGCAAGCCCATCCCTGTCCCGGAGGCCGAGGTTGCCGAGGCTGATCGCCTAAAACCGTTGTATTTACGTATTGATTTCATTCGGGGAGCCGGGCCGGGGCGTTTGTATGACTCGGAGGTGTATGCCCTGCCCCGGGAATGCCGCCCGTCTCCTCCCTGTCAGGCCCGGGACCCGCCTGATTGGCAGTTTGATGAGGAGATGGAATGATCCCGGGCAATAAGAGTGTGTAATTTATTTAAATGGAACAAAACGTGACAGGTATCACTGGAACCTGGGACCACACCTGTAGGAGCTCGTTTGACACAAATTGAGATTTCAGGGCTTACAGATATTGCAAATGAAAACTCCCCGGAGGCTGTCAATAAGAGTTCAGCGGTTCCTTTTATTTGGTTTGAATTAATCACAAAACGGGAAAGTAGGCTCTATTTTTGAATAAAATCATTTTCTAAGAAGCATATATTTCTTCCGGAGATATAATTACATTTCCAATTGCTGTTTCCGGCTCTCACCCTCTGCAGTCAGTGCAGGGAAGGAATCTTGCTCATATTCAGGCACCAGGAAAGTTCCTGCTTGGTTCCTAGCCAGCACAGCCACTGCACGGTCTCAGGAGCCACAGGACGCCCATGAGGAGAGCTTACCAGAAGCCCAGCCCGGCACCTCCCTCCACGTCCCCTTCTTCTTCTTTCTCTTCCTTTCCTCTTCCTAGAAAACTGCAGAAACACCTTGCTATGAGCAAGGCCTGGACTCCTATCTGTGCAGTCACTCACCGTGGGTGTTCGTGTCCGTCAGCCACTGCTGTGTAACAAGCAGCCCACGCCCGTGGCCTGAAGTGATAAACAGGGACTACTGGTCACACGTTTGTGGACAGCTGGGCGGGTGTGGTCTCAGCTGGGTCCACTCACGTGTCAGGTCAGCTGTGGGTCCCAAGGTGGTTCTGCCACGCTTGGCTGGGTTCTCTCCCATGTTTGGGGGTCAGCTGGTGTCAGCTGGCCTAGGATGGCCTTGACTGGAGCAAACGGGCACTCCTCTCTCCTCTCTCATCCTCCAACAGGCCAGCCCCGGGGCCCGGCTGGGGTCTGAGAGAGCAGAGACGTCCAAGGCCCCTTGAGGCCAGGCCCCAGACAACAGCACATTCCTGTTTCCTCCATAGTCTATTGGCCAAAGTCAGCCTCAGGCCCAGCCCAGATTCGAGGAGGGATAAAAGAGCCTTCGTGTCTGTTTGGGGGCAGCTGCAAGGTGGCAGGACAGAGGGTGTGGATCCCAGGAGACCTTTCTGTCCCCCACAGCCGCATCCCCTGGCCTCAAAATCAGAACAGCCACCGCTGCCCGTGGCCCACCCTGGTGCCGCTTCCGCAGACCACACGTCTGAGCCCGGGACCGCTGGAGAAGAAGGCACCCTGGCCCGGCCAGCCTGGCCCACCCGCCGATGCTCACAGCTGATCCCACAGGAACCGTGGGAAGCAGCTGGTTAAAGGCATTTCAAGGCAAATACTTGTAAGCGGCAAAACTGCCTGGGGAAGAACAAACCGTGAGTCCGCTCTGATCCGTCCCTAAATCCTCCCCTCGCTCAAAGCCAGGGCCTCGTGCTTTTCACAAATTGATCTGCTGAACACGCCTCCCCAGGAAGACCCGTGAGGCCAACCCCAGTCTCAGTTCTGTGCACAGTGACGTCCTCCAGAGTCTCCTGACGGTATAAACTGGAAAGTCTCAGTATTACGGGATGTAATTCCCTCTTTTCCATGGGCAATCAGTCACCCACACTTAAAGTCCGTTTCCAAATTCACGCGAACCGCAGGCTGCAAGCATCACTTTTACCCACGTTTCCTGAGACACAACCTCAGTGGCTCAGGTCACTGTCCAGTGAGTGGCCACTGGGAGGGATGTGAATCAGATTAACCCACAGCATCCGCGTCGTGACTGAGGGCTCCTCCATGAAATGTCGATAAGTATTTGTAATGTGTGTGCTTAGCATTGTAGGCTTGAACACAAAGGTGGGGGAAACATTGTATTGAGAATGAAATATTGAAAGGGGAAGGAGTCTCCACCTTGTAGTCAGGTACTTGCAAAAAAAAAGACATGTAAAACGCATCTGGTTTTTCACATTTGGAGAACATGACAAGTCTAAGACGCTGACTGGATACATTGTGGGAGATCCTCTGCACAGCCAGAGTGAGCCCAGCGTCTGCCGGTACCCACGCTGACTCCTGGGAGAACCACCTTGACTAAGCATCGTTTTCACAGAGTTCCCAGTCCAGGAGGGCGTTCCACCTCGGCCTCCCTTGGCAACGCGAAGATTCTGGGAGACTGGCTCAGGTGGCCTCTGCTGCCCGGCCTCTCTGCCCCTGGCGCAGCTCTGGGTGCGTCCTCCTGTGCCCAGGGTCCTGCAGGCCATGCTCGGTGAGGCTGGCGTGCGTGGGGATGGGCCCAGGCGCAGCCCCCTCTCCCTGGGTGGAGCCCAGCAGCTCCCACCTCCTGGGCTGGACTCCACCTCCAGAGGCCTGCACTTCCCAGGGGAGCAGGGAGGAGGCTGCCGTGCAGACAGTGGTTGGCGGAGTTCCAAAGCACAGGCTGCCTGCCGTGTGAATGGGAAGGAGGATCAAACACAGAAATGAGAACTTCTCTCTCATCGAGCTCGGCAGTGACACACAAGGGCCCTTCCAGCCGGAGTTTTTGTTTTATGCGACAAGAATTTCTTTGCGTGGAGGGCGGTGGTGATCGCACAATGACGGGCCGGCACTTGGTGCCACTGACTGTATGGAGGCCTGAAAATGGTCAGGATGGTAAGTTGTTTTTTTTTTCCAAGACAGAGTTTAGCTCTTGTTGCCCAGGCTGGAGTCCACTGGTGCGATCTTGGTTCACCGCAACCTCCGCCTCCCAGGTTCAAGCGATTCTCCGATCTCAGCCTCCCGAGTAGCTGGGACTGCGGGTGAGCACCACCAGGCCCAGCTGATTTTGTATTTTTTTTTCCAGTAGAGGCGGTATTTCTCCATGTTGGTCAGGCTAGTCTCAAATTCCCGACCTCAGGTGACCCACCCGCCTCAGCCTCCCAAAGTGCTGGGATTACAGGCTTGAGCCACCGCGCCCGGCCAAGATGGTAAATTTTATGTGACACATATTTCACCACAATTTGTAAAAGTCAGAAAGAGCCCAATCTCTGCAGAAGAGGCATGCCCAAGTGACCATTTTTTTCAGGTCCCTCTGGTGGCCACGCACTCACAGGAAGACGAGGAGCTGAGTGCCCACATTGGAAGTAAGCAAGTGGGGCTCGTGGGCAGCCTGGGGCTCCGGCAGCAGCACTTTCGCTGCCCTGCTCTGGCCCCTCCGGTGGGATGTCAGTCCCTCATCACAAACCTGTGTCGTTACAAACCTGCGTCGTTACAAACCTGTGTCAAAGCTCCATCTGCAACTACAGCCAGACGCAGTGACACCCACCTGCGCTCCCCGCCACTGGTAGGGCTGACGCGGGAGGATGGTTTGAGCCCAGGAGTTGGAAGCTGTAACGCATGGTGACCGTGCCTGTGAAGAGCCACTGAGCTCCGGCCTGGCAGCATAGCGAGACCCTGTCTCTAAAACAGAGATGTGTGTATAACCACAGCTGGGTAATTCCAAAATCTTCGTCCAGAACCTCAGAATGTGACTGTATTGGAAATAGCTTCTGTGCAGATGGAAGTGATTAAGTTCGGATGAGGTCACACAGGAGCAGGGAGGCCCTCCGTCCTAAGACTGGTGTCCGTATAGGAAGAGGAGCGGACACAGAGAGGGAGCAGGTGCCCGGGAAGACGGCCGTGTGCAGATGGACGCAGAGGCCAGAGCGACGCCACCACGGCCGAGGACACGAGGGACGCCGGGCCCTGGGAGCCAGAAGAGACAGGAAGGAGCTTCCCCTGGAAACCATGGGGAACGCATGGCCCTGCCCGCACCCTGATCTCAGACTTCTGGCCTCCAGGGTGGAGGATAACATGTTTCTGTGGCTTTAAGCCCCTCCGTGTCAGGGTCTTTGTTCCGGCAGCCCTGGGCATGCACGTGGGTGGCTTGCCCCTGTGGACGCCCTGCCTGAGGGCACCGCTGCCCTGCGCGTCTGGGCCAAGGCGTTTGCCCCGTCGGTCCTGTCCTGAAGGATCCTGGCTGGGTCGCTGTGGTATCACAGTCCCTCACTGTCCCCCAGAGAAGCTTCAGCAGCATGCATGCATCCGGCGCAGCAGCCTCGGGACCCCAGTGACCGGGAAAAAAGAGAGTTGGGCATCAGCAAAACCAGCATTTTCCGGAGAAACTCCAGAACAAAAGAATATGCAGGGCATGCCGGAGGAGGAGAAAGAGGAGCTGAGACTGTCAGAATGGCAGGAGTCAGGGCCCTGCACCTGCAAACCATCAGCCCCGCTCTGGGACAAAGCGTGTTCTCTCCCTCTCCGCAGGAGCTGGGAGCCCACCTGGTGTCCCGGCCTCGCAGGTGGGGAGGGAGGTGGCCTCCCAAGTCACACACGGGAAGCAGCAGCTCCAGGACGGGGCATGGGTGGCCCTGCTCCAGACGCCTCGGCCACCACAGCCCGGCCCACTCCACAGCCTCCCGGAGCCCTGGCAGCCATCGCTGCAGACAGCTGAGTCCTGTGCCCACGCTCATTCCTGGAGCTGATGCTCCCTCCTCTGGGCTCCCCAGGAACGTGCCCGGGCTGCGCAGAGCCAAGCCTCTCCCTGCACTGAGGCACTCGCCGCCGTTTGCAGAATGAGCCGGTGCACAGAGACACCCACGGCCGGCCGGCCAGCCCCTGAGAATCGCCCGGGAGCCTGCGCCTCCCTGGTCTGTCCCAGTCAAAGCTCTGGATTTATCCGGGGGTTTGTGGGGCTGAGAGCTGCCTGGCTAAGCAAGCGTCAGGAGGGTCTCACTCCACTGTCCGAGGTCTGGCTGCTGACGGCTTTGAAGCCTCTTCCCTCTCCCTCCTCCCTGGGCCCCACACCGGGCAAGCCTCCCTTTAAAGATTCAAAGCACATAAGCCCCTGCCATCCCGGGGAACCCTCACCCCGGCCCCACCCTAACCACGATAAACCCTGGCCTCTGGACCAGCTCGGGAGGGCCTCCGGCTCCCCGGGAAACCCCAGTGGTGTAAATGATGAGACGTTCTCACCCTCCTGGTGTTGGGTGGCATCTTCAGGCTGGACATCTGAACCAAATACTGGGCAGGGGTCTCTCCTGTCCTTGCAAGGTGACCGCCACTGGGACGTGAGCTCTGCCGCTTCCGTCCTCCCCACACCCACCCCGTCCTCGCAAGGTGACCGCCACCAGGACGCCCCATGCCTGGCTGAGCAGCGCTGTGTGTCCCAGACCTGAGCCTCGAGGGGAGACGGCACCTCCCGCTGCCTCAGCCGCCCAGGCCCTGCTGGGAGGGATCCAAACACTGACCAGAAATAACACTTGAAAACCGGAACCCGGGTCTGAGGGCAACACGCGGCCGAAGGGACAGGCTGGGTGCGGGGAGGACGGACGCCACAGAGCTCAGCTGTGAGGGCGTCATCTGGGCTGGGAGCTCCGCCGCCATGCCACCTGAGCCCCTGCAACGCCGTGCATTGGGGGCTCATCTGGTCTTATCCCCAGAGCTCCTCCGGGAGAAAACCAAGGGCGAGGCTGGGTGTGAGGAGCAGCTGGTTCAGAATGAGCTTAAACCGTAGGAAAGTTATTGCTGGGTCTGGCTTTCCACCTGTCTATTTGCTTTTGTCTCTGGTATAAATGTCATGAGGAAGCTGAAAATGGAGAATTAGGAATGGGCCGACGTTACTAGCGTCTGAAACCAAGCTTAAGCTGAAGGGCAAGTCCAGGGTGGACCCAATGCCAGGTGGCTCAGAGGCTTCAGGAATGGCTGGATCCAGGAGTTTCTGTGATGTTATCAGATCTCTCCTCTCGCCCTGTTTGAGTGCTTCATTGATTTATTCTCCTATTTGGAAATACTGAACATGCATGTGGAATCTGTTTTGTATCTGTCTTCTGTATCCCTGTGACCAAGAGCAAGAGAGTCAGAGACAGAGACATCCCCAGAGGGCTTTGAGCTGGACGCAGGGCTGCCCAGGCCCCTGGGGAGTCTCGTGGTGGTGAAGACAGGGTCCTGCTGGTTCCACGTGTGGGAAAAGTCGTGAAGCCACCTCTCGATCATCTGATGATCAGAAGCGCGTGGGTGGCAGGAGCTTGCAGCTGTCACTAAAGCTACGTCCTCTTGGGCTTAGGCACATAGCCAAACTGTGTTTTCCAGCCTTCCTCCATACTTAAGATGATCACAGAAGTGAGTTCTGGTGAAGGGTTATGGGCATTGGGTACCCCAGCCTGGACTCCAGGAGACCCTGGGAAGCCACCCCCAGGCTTTATTCCCCTCTGTCTGGAACCAAGGTGACCTCAGGGCTGCACCTGAAACCACCTGTGGAAGGTGGCAACACCCTAGGAAAAGGAATCCAGTTCCCTACCATTAGGAAAAGAGCCAGCCACGAGCATTGCTGGAGTCGAGAGCAAAATACACTTGACAGTGTGTGGCAGTGGAGGTGTTTAGGGTTTTTCTACTACGCTCACTGAGGTATTAGCCCATGTAGCCATGCCACCTGTTTCTGGGTGTGGAGCTAAACTGGTCCTTCCTTCGGGAACACTCTGGCCTCCCCAGTCCCCCTCTTTCTGGAACACTCTCACCTCGCCAGTCCCCCTCTTTCTGGAACACTCTCACCTCCCCAGTCCCCCTCTTTCTGGAACACTCTGACCTCCCAAGTCCCTCTCTTTCTGGAACACTCTGGCCTCCCCAGTCCCCCTCTTTCTGGAACACTCTGACTTCCCCATTCACCTTTCTGGAGCACTCCAGCCTCCTGGTGCCCTCTCGCCTGGCTCTGCTGCCTGCCAGGCTGTGTCCCACGGCCGGGGCTCCAGGGCAGAAGGGGAACCTCGGTCTCCTGGGTGGATAAAAGTCGGGGATAAAAGCCCTCACACCTCTGGGGCCCCAGTCACTCTCCCACCTCGCCCCTACTGTACCCACCGCCTCCCCGAGTGCACACCTGCCCCACGGGAACACAGTGGGGTCTCTAGAAAAAGCTCAGATGCTGCTCCCATGCAGGGGCCAGACCTGAACAAAGGAAGGGGTCTGGGAAGGCGCTTGTGAGACTCACCCAGAGATAACGCTGTGGTTTCCACGGCTGCTGTGTGTTAACATCCACTCCTTCTAACTGAGGGGACATCATTTTCCTTATTTACAGGTGAGGAAGGTGCACCCAGCAGCCCCCTCCCATGCACCTGTCCTGCAGCAATGCCCCCAACCCCCTCTACCCACCCTGCTCCGATGCCTGGGCTGCCTCCCCTACGGGATGTGGACTCAGAGGTCTCAGCTGAGGACCCAGGTGGACACCTGTGCGGTCCAGTGCATCTGAAGCCCCGCCCACACTTGAAAGACCCAGGCTCGCTGAGAAAGCTGAGCCCCTGCTGGGCTGCCTGGGCTGCAGGGGAGGCCGGGTTACTTGGCGGGAGGGACCAGCCCCAGGCTTCACGGAGGAGGTGATCGGGGCTGCTAGAGAGGGGAGTCTACAGCAGGCCCCAGCTCCACGCGTGGCTAGGGACATCCCGAGGCCTGGCAGCCCATCCCTGCCCCCTCCAGGGGCTTCTTCTCCCTCAGGGCACCCTGCCCTCCTGTGAATACTCTCACTGCAAAGGCTGGGTAGGGCTGAGTGATTTCCAAGGGAGGCCCACTGCCCGAAGAGAGGATAGGCCTCCTCCGGGGGCCTGGGGAGGAGCCGCTAGCCCTGAGAGCCACAGAGGAGAGGAGGGTGGCAGGGACCACCCGGCGAGGTCTGGTGAGCACCAGCTCCAGAATCCAGGATGTTTGTGCTGTCCGAGGTTCTGACCCTCCCTGGAGGGACTATCTGTGGCAGGCTCGGGACTCAGAGAACCTGTGAGGCCGGAAGAACGGAGGGGTCCAAGGAGGCAGAGACGGGGAAGTGGGGCTCACGGTGGCACCTGTCATGCAGACGCGGGGCTCTTGGGCAGCTCTGATAGTCAGGGGCCATGAGGTCAGGACGGGTGCGGGGATCCAGCCAGGTCCCGGCACCGAGCAGCCTTGGGCGGCCTCCACCCACTGCATTCACAAGTCCCCACATGGCTTGAGTGAGTCGAGCCTGTGCAAGACTGGACAGAGCCTTGCCAGAGAGGCCAGAGGTGGGGGACACTGGAGGAGAGCTGGGTGGCAGGGGCGTGACATCAGCCTGGAGCCCAGAACGGAGGGAAGGGGCACCTCGCTGGGTGGCCCAGCAGTGCTCAGCCTCCTGGGAGACTCGGCCCCTGGGAGACTCAGCCCCCTGGGAGACTCCCCACACACGGACCAGGCATCCACGTAGAGGAATGAGCTCCCCGTCAGCTCTCTGACTCCCAAGCTGGCAGATATACCCAAGTCAGATGACACAGAAGCGTGGTCTCCACGTGGAGCGGCACGCAGACCCCCTGCCCAGGCCCTGCTGGGTGACCGTGGGCCCCTTCTAAGCCACTAAGCCTTATCCCAAAAGCAGACGTGCTGATCTCCAAAGCCAGGCCTGATGCCAGGGCCTGGTTTTCTGCTCTTGACGGGAATAGCTCACAGCTGTGCGTCTATATTGGAAGCTGCTTCTACCAAGCCCAGTTATTTATATACCTCCTTCCCAAACAGAAATATAAGGAAATGTGTTAGCAATTTTGACTTTATTTCATAAAACACAGGATGAGGCCAAATGGAAGTCTGTTTCTGAATGAGATTATAGATCTGAAAAACCCAGTTCACTTTCAGCTGCAAATATCATTTAGAGAAAATGTCTTGTTTTGTCAAAAGAAGCTGTGTGTTGACAAATTTCTTCCCCTCCAATTCTAGAGGGATTTCGAAGCTCTCAGCGGGTGTTCTACCTGTGGAGGGGGGGGGCGGTGCTTTCATCCCAAACACCCCATGCCCCCCGCAGGGCCCATGCAGTGAGGTCCCCAGACGCAACTCCAGGCCCACAGGCTTGGCGGTGGGGGGCAGCGGACGCCACCTCCACCCTGACCAGCGCCTCAGGTGCTCGGGCTCAGCTGCAGCAGGATTTGGAAGTCTGGGGTCCCCACAGCAGGACAAACACGCTCCTCCGCCCCCGGGCACCAGGAAAGCGGCGGCTTCCAGGGCGGTGCCCCTTGCCCACCCAGCTTGTCCCTGACCCCACCTTTCCCTTTTATGTCGAGGCTAAAGGGAACACCCAGGCAGGTGCGCCTCCCCAACATTGGGTGATCCGCCTGCCACCTCCCACAGCCCTCCCACGTGCCCCTCCTGCGCAACGCCCCCGAGCCCCTCTCCCACCCTGCTCTGCGATGCTGCAGCCGCGTCCCCTATGTGATGGCGTCCCCTATGTGATGGCCTCAGAGGCCTGAGACCCCCGTGCCACGCCCACCCTGGCCACAGGACCCCTGAGGACCCAGGAAGCCGCAGGCTCCCTCCTTTCTTTCCCTGAGTTCCCCACTTCCTGGTGGTCTCTCCTCGCCCGTCACCTCCCGAAAGCCTCCCTCGGCCAGCCAGGCCCCTCTCAGCCCACACCTTCCTGGTGCCACCCCGGGCGTCACGTCCACACGCTGCACACGTCTGTCAGCGCACTGGCTGCTGTTTCTCACTCCCTCAGCTGATCAACCCCTCGGGCAACTCCCACGGGCCCTGCACCCATGACAGGGGCTGGCAGAGCCCTGGGGAGAGCACCACACCTGGGAAGGCTTCCTGGAGGTGGGTCAGAGAAGAGCTGGGAGTGTGAGGAGAACCATCAGCCCTGGACTGCGTTCCCATCCCTGAGCGTGGGTCATGACTTGGGGGCCTGCTGCGGTCAGCGCCTGGGGGCATGTGGGTGTCACCCTCCCACTGGACAGATGGCACCTGAGGCTCAGGGGGATGCCCAGGGCTGTGGGGGTGACAGCAACCAGGCCAGGGTCTGAACTGGAGCCCAAGTAGGGCTTAGCTGTGCCCCCACTCTTCACTGTGCTGGCTCTGCTGAGAGACCCCCAACCCCACCTCAGAACAGGCTTGGCTGCTCCTACCTGGCCCCAGCCAGAGCCACCCTGCACTGAGCTCTGTGTCACTGCGCCCCACATCACCGTGCCCATCACCACGCCCCACGTCACCACGCCCGTCACCACGCCCCATGTCACCACGCCCCCATCACCGCGCCCCACGTCACTGCACCCCATGTCACTGTGCCCCATGTCACCGCCTCCTCACCAGCCCCCCCACCCCTTCCCTTCTGCAGCTCTTGATCTTGTGCCTGGAGGTGGGACCCTCCCCAGAGCAGAGGACATGGTGGGGACATTATATGCACATGACGGGGTCAGCCTGGTGGTGAGGTCCCTTCCCTGGCTACGTGAGTAGACAGGACACGCCCTGGACCAGCCCTCCCTGCCAGAACTCTCCTTCTTCCCCTGACATCCTCCAAACCAAGATTCAGAAGCCCCTGCCCCTGGGGGTTCCCTGGACACCACAGCCGGGCTGGCCCCCACCACAGATGGGGCCACTTACCTATTCCCAGGTGCTGTGGTGGCCAAGATCTGGCCACTAGATGTGACCACGCCAGAGCCTTGGGCCAGCCCATGATGGGGTGGGGACCTGGTGGCTGCGGGCATGGGGTGACACACACGGGGCCTGGAGAACACACTGGGCCCGGCAGCACCACCTCCGGGGGCCCACATCCACCCGAGGGAAGGCACCGCCATCCCCACCTCACCCCCAGCCACGGTGACCAGGACAGCTGACCATGGCCCCCCGAGCACTTGACCCAAACCACTGGCTGGCTCTGGGCCTGAGCTGAGCCTTTCCAGACAGAACGGAAGTCACTCCAGAGAGGACCTGACCTCAGGGTGCTGCACCCACCCACCCTTTCCGCCACTCGAATCAGACCATCACCCAGCCCACTCCCAGCTGGCAAAACCAGGGAACGGTGTGCACCCCTCACTTCCGTGGCCGGCCCTTGAGGACAACAGGATGACGGTCGAGTGAAGGCCCCAAAGCCTAACAGGCACCTCGGTCTCCGTTCTCCGCGATGACCCTCCCGGCTCCCGCCGGAGGCTGCCGACCCCTCCTGAAGACTGTGAGTGGGATCTTCCCTCTCTACCCAGTTTCCTCACCTGGCTCTTCCTTCCTTCTGGTCTCTGGGTGTCCGTGGCTGTTGGTGGCCAGTGTGACCATGAGGCCTCTGTGGCCGAGAGCCCCTTGATTCTGCGATCCTGACCCAGTCATAACCCTAACGAGCCCCGTGAAAACTGGTGCCAGGAGGAGCAGCCCCCACAATGGATCTGAGGGATTTGTGGGGAAGGTATCACACCATTCGGTCACCTCACTGAACACCACAGACCCCATGAACAGTGGGACGTCCCACCCCGCAGATGCGCACCCTCCAGCTCACCCAGCACAGGGCCTGCTGTGGCGCTCAGGCTTGGACTCCAGGCGTTCTCAGCGACAAGGACAGCCTTGAGTGGTCAGGAGGTGCCACGTTCTTAGGGGGTAATTAGCCCGGCTTTTCTTCCACGTGAAACTGATTTTACCAAATGCATAAAGTTATGGAGCGAATTAAACCCCACAGTGGGCAGTAAGTTATGAAGGCAACAGCTGGCTCTCACAGCTTGGGCCCAGGAGCACCCGAGGCAGGGGGTGGGAGCAGCCATCCCCACGAGAGGTGAACTTGGGGACCCCAGGTGAGCTCTTGGCCAGCGGGGCCTCTGCAGAGAGAAGAATGTACCATCACCGTGTATACGAGAGGAGAGTGCACTCTCTTTCCAACTATTTTGGTTCAAATGTCTATTTCTCCATTCGATTCTGTCAGTTTTTGTTTTACATATTTTGGGGTTCTGTTGTTAGGTGCATGTGTCTACAGTTGTTATTTTACCTGATGACTTGGCTTCTATCATTATAAAATATTCCTCTTTATCCCTAGTAACGCTCGTTGTTTTAAGTTACTGTAAGTGTTCCAGCTCCCTTATGGTTGCCGTTTGCATGGTATGTATTTTTCATCCTTTTACTTTCAGCTTGTTGGTATCTTTGAATCTAAAATGTGTCCCCTGTAGACAATATATAATTGGATACTGGTTCTTTATCCAGTCTATCTCTGCCTTTTTGTTGGATTGTTTAATCCATTCGCATTTAATGTTACTATAAGTAGCGTTGAATTGATGTCTACATTTTTACCTCTTGCTTCCTGTATGCCTCGTGGTCTCACGTCCTTCTATTGTTACTGTTAGTGTTCCTTTCCTGCTTTCTTTTCTAATTAAGTGAATATTTTCTAGTGCAATTTATTTAACAGCTTTTTCACCATGTTTTATTTTCTTAGTGATTGCTCTACAGCTCACCATATACACTTATCAGAATCTACTTCAGATTTATATTAACTCCAATTATATGCTGAAATGTTATCTTTATATTCTTCATTATATTTATCTTGTTTCGTTATATTATCTTTTCTTATCTACTACTTCTTATTCTCTTTATTTGTCTCTTTTTTACGTTTTTCTTTTTTTTTTTAAAGATGGGGTTTCATCATGATGGCCAGGCTGGTCTTGAACTCCTGACCTCAGGTGATCCACCCACCTCAGCCTCCCAAAGTGCTAGCTAGGATTACAGGCATGAGCCACCATGCCCAGCCAAGTATTTTTTAAATAGACAAGGTCTCACTGTGTTTCCTAGGCTGGTCTTGGAACTCCTGGGTTCAGGTGATCCACCATCTCAGCCTCCAAGTGCTTAGATTATAAGCATGGACCACCCTGGCCACTGTCTTTAGTTTCTGTGGGTCTGAGTTACCTTCCGTTGTGACTTCTTTAATACAGTGTTGCTCCCACATGCCTCCTGTGTGCTATTAGTGTCAAATATATTAAATTTGTATTTGTTACAGGTCCAGGAATTTAATCATATACATATTATTTTACATAGTTGATTTTCAAATCACTTAATGAAAGAAGAAATGTGCATTTATACTGTCTTTTACAATTCATTATTACACTTCTAGTGCCCTTTTTTTGGTGTGGATTCAAATTTCCATCTGGGTTCAGATCTGCCAACCACAAATTATCTTGTTTTTTTTGTTTAATCTGAGAACTTTTTATTTGGTCTTCATGTTGAAAGATCATTTTCTAGGTATCACAATATTTACAGGTTTGTTTGGGTTTTTGTTCAGTCCTTTTTTTTTTCTGAGACAAAGCCTTGCTCTGTCTGGAATCGCCCAGGTTGGAGTGCAGTGGCATGATCTTGGCTCACTGCAACCTCCACCTCTGGGGTTCAAGCGATTCTCCTGCCTCAGCCTCCAGAGTAGCTGGGATTACAGGCACACAACACCACACCCAGCTAATTTTTGTAATTTTAGTAGAGAAGGGGTTTCGCCATATTGGTCAGGCTGGTCTTGAACTCCTGACCTCAGATGATCCACCCGTCTCAACCTCCCAAAGTGCTGCGATGACAGGCGTGAGCCACCGCGCTTGGCTGTTCAGTCCTTTGAATATGCCATCCTACCGCCTTCTGGCCTTCATTGTTTCTGATGCAGAGTCAGCTGTTAATCCTGTTGGAGTGCCCTTACCCATGAGGAGTCATTTTTTTTTTTGTCCTGCTTCTTTCAGGATGTTTTCTTTGCTTTTGGCTTTCAGTGTTTACGATGATGAGTCTGTACATGGAGACTTTCCTTTACGTTTATTCCACTTTAAGGTCATAGGGTTTCTCAGATGTATAATGTTTTCCACGAATTTGGGAAATTTCCAGGCATTATTTGTTCAAATATTGTTCTGTCTTTTCTCCTTTTCTTCTCAAGTAAACCTGTGATGACTATGTGGGTGTACTGAAAGTTGTCTCACGTTTCTCTGAGGTTCTATTCATTTTTCTTCCTTCTATATTCCGTTTTTCGGATGGCATAATCTCTATTAATCTATCTTCAAATTGGTGAGCACTCTGGACTCTAAAGAAAAAGATTTAAAAAAATAAATTTAAAAAAATCTATCTTCAAATTGATTCCTTCTTCTGTCAGTTCTAAACTACCACTGATCCCCTGTAAACATTTTTTTTATTTCAATGAAATAAAAGTATTGTTCAACTCCAGAATTTTCGCTGGATTCTCTTTTATAGCTTGTCTTTTTATTCAGCGTCTGAATCTGAGTCTCTGTTGAGTGTTTCTGTTATCGCCCTCATTGTCTTCACACCTTCCTTTACTTCTTTCCGCGTGGTTTTCTTAGTTCTTTGAACATATTAATAATGGGTTCTTGGAGGTCTCTGATGAGTCTGGCATCTGAACCCTCCCATGGGCAGCTTCTGTCACAGCTCTTCTCCTGGCGGATCGGTCCCGCATTCCTATTTTCACGCCTCTTTGGTTTTGTTGAAAACCGGACATTTTAGATGGTATTCGTAGTGACTCTGGATACTGACCGCCCACCTGCCCCCAAGGCCTGTTTTTGTCCTTGTTTGCGTGCCTGCCGGCCTGGCCAGGTCACCTGAGGAACATTTATTTCCCCCGTAGTGGGCAGCCTTCGGTGGCATTCCCCCGTGGGCCCAGCCTTCGGCATCCACACAGCCTCCCTGGACGACAGCAGTTTTGTTTTCAGCGGAGCTGTGCTTGTCTGTGAAGCCCCTGCCTGTTTACACTCCGCCTGTTAAGCCTCACCAATCACCTGCTGGTCGCGCCATTGTTTGCACTTAGCCCTGGGCATCAATTGCTCAGCATAGGAATTCAATTAAATTCAGGCAGAAATAGTTCCAGTCCAGGCAGGTTCCTCCTGGCCCGGGAGGGCAGTTCCTGCTCTCTCTCAGTTCTTCCAGCAAACTCGCTGGGCCGTGGTAACAGCTTGTTGCTGTCATTTGAAACTACTGTTTTCTTTTTTAACTTTTATTTTAGGTTCAGAGGTACATGTGCAAACTTGTTATGCAGGTAACCTCCGGTCACGGGGTTCACTGTGCTGATTATTTCATGACTCAGGTATGAAGCCTAGTACCCAATAGTTACTTTCTTACCCTCTCCCTCCTCCCACCCACCATCCTCGATGTTAACAGCACCTGATATATGAAAGGAACTCAAGTGTTTTCCATTTTTGACTTTCTTACAATAACATTGTAAGGGTTATTGCCGAGTTTAAAATGAGGAAACTGAGGCCAGTATAAGAAAAATTAAATTCCAGTTGATTCAGCTCCAGGGCGAGGTTCTACAGTCGGGGAAAGGGGGCCAGAGACGCTGCGCTGACTTCCTGGGGCGTGGGGTTTTCGTGGCTATGAGGACCGAGCAACAGCAGGGTGCTCTGAGCGGCCCCAGGGGAGCGGGATTGGGACGCGGCGGGCTGCTATGGGTTGGCGGGCGGGTTTTTTGTAATGCAAGAGCTGGCCAGGGCTGTTTCAGCTGGGGCCTTCCAGGGGAACCAGACACAGAGCCAGGTGCTGAGTGCAGAGTCGGGTGCCGGGTGCAGTTTCCGCAGAGCCAAGTGCCGGGAGCAGTGACCAGTGCCGGGTGCAGAGTCAGGTGCCGAGTGCAGAGCCGGGGGCCGGGAGCAGACCCGGGTGCCGGGAGCAGTGACCGGTGCCGGGTGCAGAGTCGGGTGCCGAGTGCAGAGACCGGTGCCCGGTGCAGAGACGGGTGCCAGGTGCAGAGTCCGGTCCCGGGTGCAGAGCCAGGTGCCGGGTGCAGAGACCGGTGCCCGGTGCAGAGACGGGTGCCGGGTGCAGAGTCCGGTGCCGGGTGCAGAGCCGGGTGCCGGGTGCAGAGTCCGGTGCCGGGTGCAGAGCCGGGTGCCGGGTGCAGAGTCCGGTGCCGGGTGCAGAGTCGGGTGCCGGGTGCAGAGCCAGGTGCCGGGTGCAGAATGGGTGGGCGTGTCCAGCCTCCTGGCAAGGCAGCCAGCTTACAAACATGATTGACCCTTGTCTCATAAAAGGAAAAATACTATTATTTTCGAAAGCACTCAGGCTTAAAGTTTTCATACTGTGTTTCGAATAGTTCCTTTGGTGAGAGCTTCGGGGCTCTCTTTCTCTACGAGCTGCCTGGCCCCCTGGACGAAGTCTCCGAGCCGCTACTCTGGGCACTGGGCGGGGCAGTGGCCCGTGGTCTTTGGGGTGAGCTTCTCCTGGTGGGGAGTCGGCTCTACAGGTGAGCTGGGGCAAGGGAAGTCAGGTCCCCAGAGTTCTCAGCCTGCCACCCTGGGGCGACCGTGAACGCTGCGGACGTGCCTCATTTAGAGAGAGGGTCTCTGCGGACGCCGGTGTGGCCAGGCTCTCAGGATGCAGCCATCCGGGGTGGTCCAGGTGCCCTTAAACCAGTGCCACGTGCTCTTGTAAGAGACACACAGGAAGCAGACACGGAGCGTGGGCTCCCGGGGCCGCAGGAGTCCAAGCAGCAGGAGGGACCTCCCCGGACGTCTGGAGGGAGGGTGGCCCGGCCACAGCCTGGTTCCGGGCTTCGGGCTCCAGAGCTGCTTGACAATGAGTTTCCGCTGTGTGAGCCGCCAGTTTGCAGTCCTTGGTCACAGCAGCCCGCGGCGCTCAGGGGCTCTTTGCTCGTTGAACATAAGCTGTCTCCTGCATCTCCCCAGCCTTGGCCGCGTGCCACCTGGAGGGCAGGAAAGAGCAGGTACAGGGAGGGTGAACCAGGTCGGGGGCGCCTCCCAGAGTGGAGGGGAATGTCGGGTAAGGGGGCGGTGGTCTTGCCCGGGCCGGGGGCGCCTCCCGGTGTGGAGGGGAACGTGTAGGCTGGGTGGGGGGCGGTGGTCTTGCCCACAGTGGAGAATGGGACTGGGTCCTTTCATTGAGAGGAGGCCCCGCCCCGGCTGCTGGGGTCCTGACGGCAGGAAACATGGCGTGTCAGGGCTGTTCCAGGTATGAAGTCAGCAGCCTGTGGGCGTCTCCACTCACAGCAGGACCTGGCCCCGGCCCTGGCCACTCACATGCCAGTGGGGAGGGCAAGGGGGGTTGCTCGCCGCTCTCACCCCTCCCTGCACCTGCAGCCTGGGGTCCTGGGGGCCCCCACCAGAGACGTGCCTTTCCCGCCCTGGACCTGAGCTTGGCCAGCTCCCACCAGGAGGACAGGCTGGGACGTGGCAGCTGCCACTGCAAGGGCTTGAGGCAGTCAGGTGTGGCCCAGCCCTCTGCGCTCAGCTTGGGCCTGGAGAATGAGGCTCGGGTACCGCTGGCTGCAGGAGGAAGAAAGCCCCCCAGAGCCACCCAAAGCCGAGGCCTGGCAAGACTGGCCGTGGCACACAGGTCTGCGGTCCAGGCCACCAACTTTCAGTGTGGTCTGCTGTGGCGACAGGAGACAGGTTCATCTAGGTGTGTCTATGAACACACACAGTTCACGTATCTATCTCATGGTTATTGTGTGTATGCTAAATGTTAAAACTCTAACCGTGGCATGCAGGGTCACTTCGGGTCTACAGCACAGAGCCTGCCCATTGGGAAAGGGAGAGGGTGCTGCGAGGCTCTGGGGCTCTAGCTCAGCCTGAAAGGTGCAGGTCAGGCCTCTGCTGGGAGGCAGGGAGCCCTTCAGGGATGATCCTCACGGAATGTGAAGCTGGACCAGAGACCCCACACACACACCGAGGCCCCTGCGCCCAGAGATCAGAGATCAGACACCACCCGCTTCTCCAGGAGGAAGCTGTCCATGGGACCCGGGACCCCTGACAATGGCACCCAGGTGCCCAGTGCACACCCAGGGTCCCCACCACCAATGCCACCGCACCTCCGCAGGCCCAGGACCTCGGGCCCAGCCCAGCCCCAGAGGAAGAAGGCTGCAGGGCCGTTCCCGTTCTGCGCTCAGGGCCTGGCTGGAGCTGTCCTCAGTCTCGCAGTCTCCAGGTGAGGTGAGCCAAGCGCATGTGTGGGGCTCTATTCACAGCACAGAGGGCAGAGCTGGTGCTCCCAGCCACAGGTGTCAGGGCACAGAGGTGCCTTACATGGCCCGGTTACACATGTGGCGTCTCTATCGATTTTCCAGCAAGCGAGCGTATTCCGGACCCAGCAGCTGGGAGACCTGAAGGACCTACAATCCCTGGGGTTAGCCTGCCCGGCTCCCCTAGGTGGTCCCACATCCCCACCCCCCAGCGCAGGGGACTCCATGCCCCCCACCTGGGCACAGAGCTGCGGGGGTCTCATGGGAGGTGGGTCTGTGCCCCTGGAGCCACACGGGGGCTCGAAGACCTCCTTTCCCTGCCTGGGGACACAACCTGACTGCGTCCAGCCTGGGCCCTGGGGTCTCAGAGCTTTCGCTGGAGAAAGGCACCCCAGCCTCCTCTGTCGAGCTTGGTCCTGAGGACAGCGGCGGCCGCGCGGGACACCCAGCGAGGGGCCTCCCCTCCAGTCTCCTCCATCAAGACAATCGCATGGGAAGAAAGGCTCCGGTGCCAGGGGACAGGGGAGGCCTAGGACAGAAGCAGCCCCCCAGGGAGGCAGGGGCCAGCCCCCAAGAGCTCCTGGTGAGGAAAAGCCTGGCAGAAACGTGGGCAGCATTCAGAATGGGTCAGCCTGGCCGTCAGCGGCAAGCAGGGGAACCCTCAATTGTCCTGGGAAGGGCCAGTTTCTGAGCTGAGGCTGCAGCAGCCTAAACCCCCCGCCTGCAGCCTCCACCCCACCAGTCACAGCCACCAAGCCACCCATGCAAGACCTCAGCCTGCTCCCCTCCCACCCATCTCAGGCACCCGTGAGGGCACGGGCCCGCCCTGTAGGACGCCCACCCTCCCCAAATCGCTGCCCTCGGAGATGGCGGGCCCTGCCCTGCCCTGCCCTTCATGGCCTCGGGGTCCAGGCGAGAAGCAGCCTGGGCAGGCCCCTCACAGAGGCGCCCACTGCACCCAAGGGTTCCCGGCCCTTCCCCGCCATCCCTGCCACTGACCCCTGC
This sequence comes from Cheracebus regulus, assembly GCA_963574635.1. Lineage (NCBI taxonomy): Eukaryota > Metazoa > Chordata > Mammalia > Primates > Pitheciidae > Cheracebus > Cheracebus regulus. The sequence goes on from CAUYQU010083488.1 coordinate 61,961, forward strand.
CCTGGGCTCCCGGTTCCTCCCCTCCGGCCCCACCATCCCCATCCCTGGGGGGGACTGCTCTGTCTCCTGGTGGCTGCGGGACAAGGGGGCCCCCATGGGGTTCTCATGAGCCGCCGTGGCCCCACCTGTGTTCCTCCATATCTGCTGGGTGCTGGCAGACCCCAACAGGACCCCCTGGCAGGCACGACCTTGAGGAGAAGCCACGTGTCACCACTTCTGGGGGATTCAGATGAAGATCCGCACACTCAGAGCAGACTTTAAGGAGGCAGAGCGGGTCCTCTCAGGCTCTTTTCCGTGAATGCCGCCCGCCCTTGCATTTAGCCTGACAGGGGACGTTCACTTCCCAGGAGGTCGCATTGGTGATCGGTCAGTAATCAGGGCTCCCGAAGGAAATCATCCAAAAAGTGAGGACGCCATGATTCAGGCCACACGTGGCCCGTGGGTGCCAGGCCCAGGCCAAGCCTGCAGCAGGGGGAGCAGGCACTGGGGTCTCCAAGACGCACAGCCCCATCAGAACCACAGACTGCACCCCACGGGATCCAGCACAGTCCAGGCTCACTCGGGAACCCCCCAAAACAACAGAATTTTTATAATTGGGTTTTCTTATTACTGAGTCTTGAGAGTTCTTCATATGTTCTGGATAAGTCCTTTATATCAGATACGTGATTTGCAAATATTTCCTCCAAGTTAGGATCGCTTGAGCCGGGAGGGTGGAGGCTGCAGTGAGCCATGATCTCACCACGCTGTACCCCAACCCACATGACAGAGCGAGAGTCTATTTATCTGTATTTATGCCAGTGCCACACTGTCTGGATTGCAATTGCTTTATAAGTCTTGAAATCAGGCAGTGTAAGACCTCCAACTTTGTTCTTCTTTTTTAAAGCTATTTTGGTTTGGCACAGTGGCTCATGCCTGTAATCCCAACACTTTGGGAGGCTGAGGCAGGAGCATCCCTTGAGCCCAGGAGTTTGAGACCAGCCTGAGCAATACAGCAAGACCCCCATTCCTACAGAAAATAATTTTTTGATTAGCTGTGTGTGGTGGTACACACCTGTGGTCCCACCTACTCACTGCCACCCCCCACCTTTTTGTTTGTTTGTTGAGAGATGGAGTCTCACTCTGTCACTGAGGCTAGAGTTTAGTGGCGCAATCTTGGCTCACCGCAACCTCCACCTCACAAGTTCAAATAATTCTTCTGCCTCACCTTCCCAGGTAGCTGGGACTACAGGCGTGCACCATCACATCAAGCTAATTTTTGTATTTTTTTTTAATAGAGACAGTGTTTCACTATGTGTTGGCCAGGCTGGTCTCGAACTCCTGACCTCAGGTGATCCGCCCACCTTGGCCTCCCAAAGTGCAGAGATTACAGGCATGAGCCACCAAGCCCTACCTCACCCCCCACGTTTTTGAGGAAAATGTTTAAGTAAATACTACACCTCCTGAGAGCCTCTGGAAAAAACATCCATGAGTTGCGTCTATGAGTTGCGTCTTTCCTGGGCACACCCTCAGGCTGGCTCAGTAATCCTCAATGATTTGAGACGTGTGCCTCAGTCACTCATTGTGGTTGTCACCTCCTCTATCCTTGATAACATTCTTTATTTGGAAATGTATTTTTCTGCTATTAATACAGTCACTCCAGCTTTATTTTGATTAGTATTAGGATATATCTTTTTCCATCCTTTTGCTTTTAAGCTAGCTGTATCTTTATATTGACAGGGTGTTTCTTGTAGGTTGTGTACAGTTCAGTCTTACTTTTTTTTAAATCCAGACAGTCTCTGCCTTTTAATTTGAGTGTTTTGACTATTCACCTTTAATGTGATCATGGATGTGTTTGGATTTAAATCTACTATCCTTGTTTCCTTTTTTTTTTTTTTTTTTTTGAGACAAAGTCTCATTCTGTCACCCAGGCTGGAATGCAGTAGCACGACCTTGGCTCACTGCAACTTCTGCTGCCTGGGTTCAAGCAATTTTCCTGCCTCAGCCTCCTGAGTAGCTGGGATTACAGGCACCCACTTCCACCCTGCTATTTTTTGTATTTTTAGTAGAGACTGGGTTTCATCATGTCAGCCAGGCTGGTCACAAACTCCTGGCCTCAGGTGAATAAGTCTCAAAAGATCTGATGGTTTTATAAGGAGTTTGCCTTTTCACTTGGCTTTCATTCTCTCTTGCCTGCCACCATGTAAGATGTGCCTTTCCTCTCCCCCATGATAATGAGGTCCCCCCAGGCATGTGGAACTATGAGTCTATTAAACCTCTTTTTCTTTATAAACTAACAAGCCTCAGGTATGTCTTTATTAGCAGCATGAGAGCAGACTAATACAGTAAACTGGTACCAGTAGAGTGGGGCACTGCTGTAAAAGAGACCCGAAAATGTGGAATCGACTTTGGAACTGGGTAACAGGCAGAGATTGGAACAGCTTGGAGGGCTCAGAAGAGGACAGAAAAATGTGGGAAAGTTTGGAACTTTCTAGGGACTTGTTGAATGGTTTTGACCAAAATGCTGATAATGATATGGACAATGAAATCCAGGCCGAGGTGCTGTCAGATAGAGATGAGGAATTTGTTGGGAATTGGAGTAAAGGTGACTCTTGTTATGTTTTTGCAAAGAGACTGGTGGCATTTTTCCCCACCCTAGAGATTTGTGGAACTGTGAACTTGAGAGAGATGATTGAGGGTATCTGGCAGAAGAAATTTCTAAGCAGCAAAGGATTCAACATGTGACTTCAGTGCTGTTAAAAGCTTTCAGTTTTTAAAGTGAAATAGAGCATAAAAGTTCAGAAAATTTGCAGCCTGATGGTGCAATAGAAAAGAAATACTCATTTTCTGAGGAGAAAATTGCATAAGTAACAAGGAGCCAAATGTTAATAGCCACGACAAGGGAGAGAATGTCTCCAGGGCATGTCAGACACCTTTGTGGCAGCCCCTCCCATCACAGACCCAGAGGCCTAGGATGAAAAAATGGTTTCATGGGCCGGGCCGAGGGTCCCCCTGCTGTGTGCAGCCTAGAGACTTCTTGCCTGCATCCCAGATGCTCTAGCCGTAGCTAAAAGGGACCAAGGTACAGCTCAGGCTGTGGCTTCAGAGGGCATAAGCCCCAAGCTTTGGCAGCTTTCAGGTAGTGTTGAGCCTGCAGGTGCATGAAAGTCAAGAATTGAGGTTTGGAACCTCCACCTAGATTTCAGAGGATATATGGAAACACCTGGATATCCAGACTGAAGTTTGCTGCAGGGGTGGGGCCCTCGTGGAGAACCTCTGCTAGGGCGGTGTGGAAGGGAAATGTGAGGTTGGAGCCCCCACACAGAGTCCCTGCCAGGGCACTGCCTCGTGGAGCAGTGAGAAGAGGGCAACTGTCCTCCAGATGCCAAAATGGTAGATCTACTGACAGCTTGCACCAAGCACCTGGAAAAGCTACAGACACTCAAAGCCAGGCTGTGAAAGCAGCCAGGAGAGAGGCTGTACCCTGAAAAGTCACAGGAGTGGAGCTTCTCAAGACCATGGGAACTTACCTCTTGCATCAACGTGACATGGATGTGAAACATGAAATCAAAGGAGATCATTTCAGAACTTTAGGATTTAACTGCCTTGCTGGATTCCAGACTTGCATGGGGCCTTTAACCCCTTTGTTTTGGCCAATTTCTTCCATTTGGAAAGCGGGTGTATTTACCCAATGCCTGCACCCTCATTGTATCTAGGAAGGAACTAGCTTGCTTTTGATTTTACAGGCTCATAGGCGAAAGGGACTTGCCTTGTCTCAGATGAGACTTTGGACTGTGGACTTTTGAATTAATGATGAAATAAGACTTGGGGGGCTGTTGTGAAACCGTGAGTAGTTTTGAAAAGTGAAGACATGAGATTTGGGAGGGGCCAGGGGTGGAATGATGTGGTTTGGCTCTGTGTCCCCACCCAAATCTCATCTTAAATTGTAGTTCCCATAATTCCCATGTGTTGTGGGATGGACCTGGTGGAAGACAACTGAATCCTGGGGTGGTTTCCCCCATACTGTTCTCCTCGTAGTGAATAGGTCTCATGAGCTCTGATGGTTTTATAAGGGGTTTCCCTTTCAACCTGGTTCTCATTCTCTCTTGCCAGCTGCCATGTAAGATGTGCCTTTCACCTTCCACCATGATTGTGAGGCCTCCCCGGGCACATGGAACTGTGAGTTCATTAAACCTCTTTTTCTTTAGAAAGTATCCAGTCTGGGATATGTCTTTATCAGCAGTATGAGAACAGACTAATGCCCCTGGTGTTCTAAGGTGAGAGCATCAGTGACAGATCTTGGATCTTTTTCTCTAGTATTTGCACCGAATGCTGCAAATCCTGCTCTATGCACGGCATTTGCTCATCCTGCCAACTATGATAAGTTGTATTTTCATTTTCATTTAGTTAAAAATATTTGTTAATTTTTCTTGAGATTTTTTGATCCCTGTGTTATTTATTCCTAACATAGTTTAAGATTTTTTAGCTATTGATTTATAGTTCAATTCCACTGTGGTCTGAGAACATATCTTGTATGGTTTCTGGTCTTTTACATTTGTTAAGATGTGTTTTGTGGCCCGGATGTGGTCAGTCTTGGTGAAGTTCTCTGTGTGTTTGGGAAGAATGTGTATTCTGCTGTGGTAGATGAAATCGTTTATAGCTGTCAATTAGATCCAATTGATTAATGGTGCTGTTCAGTCCAAATATCTTCACAATTTTCTGCCTGCTAAAGCTATCAATTACTGACAGAGTCGTGTTGGAGTCTTTAACTGTAACAGTGGATTTGTCCATTTCTCCTTGAAGTTCTCAGCTTTTCCCCAGTGTCTGGACTCAGTTTTAGTGCTAGGCTTACACACGTGCTTCTGCCAGAAGCCCAAGGTTGGCAAAGAGAGGAGAGTGCACCAGAGAGTCAGTAACAAAAGCAAAAGCTGAGGAAACTTCACAGGGGGCAGGTCTGGACCGAGGAGGGATGGGTTCAGGCTGGACACAACACTCAACACCAGCCCATGACAGCAGCCAGGAGAGAGAGGCTTCAGAGAGGCCTGGACCGAGGCGGGTGGGGTTCAGCCTGGACAGAGGAGGGGTGGGGTTCAGGTCATTCTGCAAACCCGACATGGGTACCTTGGCCTTTCCCATCCCAGCATGCACTTGGAGCCTGTGGCTCTCACCCAAAGGTGCCCCCAGCTCGAGGATTTGTGCCCTGCCTGGTGCCCTCCCCTTGGGTGTTGCTGGGACCCGATTCTTGCTCCTGAGCCACAACATAGGATCGAAGCGATGGGGTGTCCATGGCTAACTGTGTGTGCATGACCACGCCACATACAACTGTGACCCTGCTTTGCTGGACGTGCTTCCTCCTTCCTGCGAAACACAGCAGCCATATTGGGCAACCCTGCGTGCCGGGGACCTTCCGTGGCCTCCCACACCAGAGGGCAGCCTCTGGACAAAGGGCAGTCTCTGGACAAAAGCCATCGAGAAAACGAAGCCATCGGACAAAGGGCAGCCTCTGGACAAAGGGCAGCCTCTGGACAAATGCCATCGAGAAAACGAAGCTATCAGTCCTACAGCTGAAAGGCCGGACGGGTGCCAGCACCCTGAGCGAGCGTGGAGCCGAACTCTGCCCCAGCTCAGCTGTCACCTGTTGGCAGCCTGTGGGTCGAGCAGAGGACTCACTAAGCGGTGCCAGACCACTGGCCACAGAGACTGTGAGATAACAGATGTGCGTGGTTTTGAGCTGCCTGGTTTTTGGTGACCTTGTACCACCACCGGCTCCCGCAGCAGGTCGCGGGGGCTCAGGGAGTTCTAATGATGAGACCTCGGCTCGGGGGCTTCTGGCTAAGTACAGAGGATAACACGGCTGAAGGTCACGGCCAGACGCCTGGGGGCAGATCACCAGCCGCTCACTGCCTCAGCAGCAAGAGCGGCTACGGAATTGTGGCCACGCCCATTCTTTTCTTTTTTTGAGAGTCTCACTCTGTCACTCAGCGATCTCGGCTCACCACAACCTTTGCCTCCTGGGTTCAAGCAATTCTCCTGCCTCGGCCTCCGGAGTAGCGGAGGTTACAGGCAGGCACCACCACACCCAGCCAATTTTTGTATTTTTAGTAGAGATGGAGTTTCACCATGCTGATCAGGCTTATCTCGAAATCCTGGCCTCAAGTGATCCACCCGCCTTGGCCTTTAAAGTGCTGGGATTACAGGCTTGAGCCACCGCACTCCGCCAAGCCCATTTCTTTTTTTTTTTTAAGACAGTCTTGCTCTGTCGCCCAGACTGGAGTCCAATGGCATGATCTCAGCCACTGCAACCTCAGCCTCCCAGGTTCAAGTGATTCTCCTGCCTCAGCCACCCAAGTAGCTGGGATTACAGGCACGTGCCATCACGCCCAGATAATTGTTTGGTACTTTTAGTAGAGATGGGGTTGCACCGTATTGGCCAGGCTGGTCTCGAACTCCTGACCTTGTGATCCACCCGCCTCATCCTCCACATAAACCACCGCATCCGACCCCAAGCCCATTTCTAAGAATGCCCATGGGAAGGAAGGCGGGCGAGAGCAAGGGCTAGGACCACCCCAGAGGAGAGTGATGAGTGCAGGGAGGACCAGGGCCGGAGGGGCCCGGGGGTTGTCGTTCGTGGACCTGACGCCCTGGCCAGCCCCCAAACGCTCCAGCTCCTGGTTCTCAAAGCAGCTTCCTAGAGGCCATCAGTGTAACTGTGACAGCAAACCCATCAGCACTGTGATGTAATTGAGAGAATGACGGTGGAGCCGGGACGCGCTCAGTGCCTCGCCAGCCCTGCACTAACTCGGAGCCAGGGGCACTCCGGCCTCATCATGTCAGTGTTTGCGGAGAGTTGCCATATTTTTCAAATGCCTTCAAACTTTTATTTCACTTCCATAGTCTCTGAGTTTGCGCCAGTCCCTCACTGATTATTTCCAGCTGAATCTGCCTTTTCTCATTAAAAGAAAAGCTCATGCGTTTTATTTTCAATTAGCTTGCAGGAATCGATCAGGAGAAAGTCCAGCTGAACCTCGTCATTCACTGTGCAATTTCTCAGAACGGCCAGGGACGGCAGGTGTGATCCAGGGTGGGCCTGGCCTCCCACCTGCTGGGGGTGTGTACATCCCACGTGCCAGGGCTGCCGTGCTCAGCCTCCTCCACAGAGCGGGAGTGTGGGGAGGGGCCTCTTCACACTTTCCACCTGGCAGCAGGTGCCGGGACGCCAGAGTTCCCTCCAGTCTTGTCCCCTCGGAGACAGCCCGGGCAGGGGCTGGGGCGCTGACTCGTTAGGATGTGGGTTCCAGCCTCTGGCAGCTCCCAGAGCCTGGCGCTCCATCGGTGAGCGTCTGGCCTATGGGCACCTCTTGACCCCCAGCAAGATGGAGGGGCCGAAGGAAGCCATCGTCCAGGGAGCACTCGCCCCCGGGACCTGCTGCAGCCAGTGCATGCACGTGGCCTGTCCTTGGCTTCTCTGGACCAGACCGGCCATGGCCTCGGGCACGCGTGGGTTCAGTGCAGGGCTCCTGGGAGAAGTGTGGCTGTTTAGCCCTGAAACGTTACCTTCCTCACAGCTCTGTTCCCCCAGAAGCTGATGGTCTTCTCCAGGCCCTGGCTGTACCCAGTGCAGGGGTGAGATGAGAGATGTGCCATAGTACTGGTGGAAGGCCTGGAGGAGCATCACGTGTGACGGGAGGGGAGGGGCTCCTGGGGACAGACCATCATCATGAGTGACAGGAGGGGAGGGGCTCCTGGGGGAGGAGCGGGGCTCCTGGGGGAGGAGCATCATGAGTGACAGGAGCGGAGGGGTTCCTGGAGGAGGAGCATCACGTGTGACGGGAGGGGAGGGGCTCCTGGGGGAGGAGCATCATCATGAGTGACGGGAGTGGAGGGGCTCCTGGAGGAGGAGCATCACGTGTGACGGGAGCGGAGGGGCTCCTGGGAGAGGAGCATCGCGTGTGACGGGAGGGGAATGATTGCTGGGGTCTAGTCCCTAGCCTCTGCCCAGAGACCGGGTGTCTCCCCGCCAGCACCTCCCCGCCAGCAGCACCTCCTCCAGCACCTCACGCCGAGCATCTAGTGTCTTGTTTGGGAAGACACGCACAGCCTGTCTTGCAGGACGCAGGAGACGACCCTGGAAATACCATCACGGATCATGAAGACCACCCTGTTCTCCAGGGCTCAGCCCCCACCTCCACGCCCCAGGGCACAGCCAGGTGGGCGGCGCCGGGAGCCTCCACAGCCAGCACCCAGCCAGGGGTCTCGCAGGAGGGAGGCATCTGGGGCGGGGCCTGGCGTCCCCACCCAGCCCCCCCGGTGTCCCCGCCTGTCTGCAGTTCAGCCTGACTCCCGGCAGCCCCAGCAGAATCTCCTGCGAGCCCTGCCGCCCCTGCCAGCACACCACGCAGGGTGTCCCACCTCCCCGTCCCTGGGAAGACAGGGTCCCCCCGCACTTCCTCGCAGAGCGGACCCTCCTGCTTCCCTCCGCCGCCGGCCCCGCAGGCAGCCCCATCCCATGTCCCTGTCCCCACACAGCAACACCCCCGCCTTCATCCCAACCTGCCCCACCCCCACCCTCCTCCTTCTAGAAGCTTCTCCCTGTGGCACTCAGGTAAGATGAGAGGCTAGCAGGACCTGTTTTCTGGTCCCGGCTCCACTGCCCCATTGCTTGCCTAGGGGCATGTTGTTTAATTTCCATGTGTTTGTGTATTTTTCTGGAGTTCTTCTCCCTACTGATTTCTAGTTTTATTCTGTTGTCATCAGGAAAGGTACTTGATACGATTTCTACTTTGAATTTACGGAGACTTGTTTTGTGCCCTAAGGTATGGTCTATGCTGGACAATGTTCATGTGCTGAGAAAAAGAAAGTGTGGATTCTGCAGCAGCTGGGTGAAACACTGAGTTAATAGATCTCGGGCGCAGTTCAACTTGGATGCTTCTGAGCCTAAGTTTCTGTCTGGATGATCTGTCCATTACTGAGGGTGGGGGCTCAGGTCTCCTATTACTGTATTACAGTCCATGCCTCCCTGTAGATCTATTCATGTCTGCTTTACGTACGTGGGTGCTCTGCTGTTGGGTGCATAGATATTTATAATTGTGATAACCTCTTGCTGATTTGACCCTTTATCATTATATAGCAACTTTATTTCTTTTTACAGTCCTCGATTTGTTGCCTGGTTTATCTGATTTAAACATAGCTACTCCTGCTCTTTTCTGGTTTCCATTTGCATGGAATACCTTTTACCAAACCTTCACTTTAAGTCTATGTGTGTCTTCTGTTTTAACAGACAGGCTTTCACTCTGCTGTCCTCTAGGCTGGCGTGTGCAGGAACATGATCACAGTTCACTGTAGCCTCCAACGTCTGGGCTCACGTGATCCTCCTACGTCCGCCTCCTGAGTAGCAAGGGCTACTGCCTCCTGCCACCATTCCCAGATAATTTTCTTTTTATTCTGGAGAGCAATCGCGTCTTGCTATGTTGCCCAAACTGGTCTGAAACTCCTGGCCTGAAACGTTTCTCCCTCCAAAGCATATGTGTCTTTACAGGCAAAGTGGGCTTCGTGTAGGCAGTATAGCATTAGGTCTCGTCTCCTTACTCATTCCGTAGTTCCTCTGTTATTTCTCTGAATTGGCTTTCTACCCCTCACTCTTGCTCAGCTCCTTCTTAAACATAATTCTTAGATTTGCTCGTTTGGGGTAATTTGCTGTATCTTGTAGGTGATCTTCATTCCTTTGCATTCTTTTTCTTTTTTCTATTCTGACTGTGTATTTTCAAATGGCCTGTCTTTGAGCTCTGATTCTTTCCTCTGCTTGTTCCTTTCTGCTGTTGAGAGCTTCTCTCTGTTTTACAGTTCAGCAGATGTTTTTCTCAGTTCCAATATTTGTTTGATTTTTTAATTTCAGTACCTTTGTTAAAATTATTTGATAAGTTTCTGAATTGATTTTCTGCATTATCTTGGAGAGCACAGAGTTTCCCTACATCTGCTATTTTGGATTCTTGATCAGAGAGCTCACATATTGCCATCTTATTAGGGACAGTCAGAAGAGAAAAAAGGTTCCTTGCTTTGTCCATCTGAGTAGTTCACAGTTCCCTGTTTGCTTGTTTCTTTTGAATGCACATCTACATCTTTGCATTGAAGGATTATTTATTCTAGTCTTCTCTATCTGGCTTGCTTTGGTTTTTACTGAATATGTCTGCTTGGAGATTCTTTGCAATGTACCTGCTGAATTTATTTCTGCTAGGTGGCTGCTTCCTTCTTTGGCACTAGATGGCACCATCGGCCCAGGTTTTCCTCAGTTCCAACGAAGGGGCAGCATGCTTCCCTGTCGAAGGGGGGAGGTCCCGCAGGGGAAATCCTGGCAGTGTGGGAAGATGGGCATGGGGGGGCCTGCCCAGGGAACCAGCGGACTGTGCCCCTACCATGCAGCACTGCTGAGCAGCCACTGATTTGCTGCCTCCTTTCACTGTATTACAGGGCAGTTTTTAGGGCTGGAGATGCTAGAACCGCCTCTTCCCTGTGTCTCTGGCTGGTCTCAGGGATATTTCTCCTTGAAGCATTCGGAATGCTTCCCTTGGGTTGAAGCAGAACAAATCTCCTGCCAGGGAGCCAAGAGAGTAGGGAAGCTGGTAGTCCACGCTGAGCTCACGTTTTCCAGTGCAGAAGCCGTGCACCACGGAGATTTTCCCAGGCCTGGTGTCCGGTAGACTGGGAGAAGGGACATCATGGAAACAGAACTCCAGTTATCTGCTCGCTCAGAGTTGATTCACTTCTCTGAGGCCCTGGGAACCGTCTCATCCTGATATCTGAGTTCTGGGATGTTGCTGGAGGTCATCTTGGTGCTGAATGTTTGGTTTTGATTTTCTGTGGCAGAGAGTGATGCCAGCTTGGAACGGGCCATCTTCTCCATGTTTGTTTCATTTGCTTTTAATTCTGGGTGATAACAACTGAACGTCATAAACCATCATGCTCCACATGGGGGTCAAATTTACCACATACTGATCCTCCAAAGTGGGGGCTGGCCAACCCACCCTGGGCTCGACTCCCCACCCCCCATCTGGCTCTCCCGTGAGGGGGGCATGGGAGGCAGATTGCTGAGCCCCCGAACCTGGCTGTCCTCACCTGTAAACAGGAGGGGGTGGGGAGTCAGAGGAGGCCCTGGAGGGTTTCGGTGCTTCAGGTGGGAGTCCCCACGGCTGGCTGACGTTGACACTCTGGGCCGAGGGACCAGCAAGAGATGTGCTTCGTTTGCAACAGGAGAAACACTGCCATGAGCTAAGGCAGAGCCGCATTAAGAATCGGTGAGCAGGACACTGCACGTGCATTATACTTTCATGAGATCTCCGGGCACGAGGAGTCCCAGCTCAGCACAGCCACTGCCGGCCTGGTCAAGGGCCAAGCTCACAAACAGGCTCTTCCGGGGAGTCTGGGCTTCTGAGTGCATCGCTGAGCCTGGCTGCCCCAGCCCCAGGGCTCCCGGAAGCTCCCGGTCACAGCAGAGTATGCACCCCATGTTCCCTGGAGTGGAGACTTTGAGAGAGCAGGGGGTGGACACACCGTCACTCTGGACACTGATTATACTGAAGTGTGCATAGATTTTGGCTGTAATCTTCTGCTTTCCATGAGAAAAATGTGATTTCTGTACACTAGCAGAGACCTTCTCTCTTGCTTATCGTGTGGGGGTCATTCTGGGGATCCTCCAGCCTTTGCACACGGCTCCCAGCCGCTGCTCCCCGGCATCGACAGGCCCTGGAAGCTCAGGCAGATGGAACAGCTGTGCTGCCGGGGCCTGGCCTTCCGCCCAGCCAAGCCTTACTGCCCTGAAGTGAGCCCAGCAGAGAGGACAGCGACAGGCTCCAGCTCCGGCCACAGGCGCTGCCTGACCCGCTCCCATCTCCAGGTGAACAGGAAGAGACTCTGAGTCCCTCTCAGAACCATCCCTCAAGAGGGGAGCACTGGGGGCAGGGGTGAGGAGGCCCCTGGGGGTCACGGTGGTAGCCCCCCAACCTCCCTTCCTCTAGACGCTCACAGGACTCAGCGCCACAGGCAGCCTGGGGGTGAGGGCTCAGCCATCAGGTGGGGCCCCCCACCCCTCACTCCTCCCCCACAATTTCTTCAGTGCAGTGGGCGCCCAGAGGACGGGGCCTGTGACGTCTGGGGTCACCGTCCACAAGACCGAAGGGCTGGACCTAGTCTCTGTGGGGATGGAGAGGTTGCTGGTGCTCAGAGGAGGCTCAGACAGCACCGGCCAGGTGTGGGGACAGGCGGGGGTCAGGGACCATGCTGGGGGACCCCACACTGAGAGAGCCTCAGGGGAGGGCCCATCTGCAGGAGGGGACTGCAGGGCCTCCCCCCACCCGCTGTGGTCGCAGTCCAAGCACAACCTGGGTGCTCAGAGCCTGGGGCAAAGGATTTGGAGCCCGCCAAGTCCCGAGGGATGGAGCCAACCGTGCACATGCGGGCTGGGCCTCCTAGGGGTCCGGCTGAGGGTCCTCGCTCCACACCTGCTGCTGCCCCGGTTCCTATTACCCCCACAGCTGCCCACCCCGAGGCACTCCTCCGGGGCTGAAAGGACCCAGAGTCCTAGCGAGGTGGGGAGGCCCCCGTCACTTCCGCAAGTCTGTGCCGGGGAGTCTGTGGGGTGCGGGCGGTGTGGGCATCTCCCCAGCCCCAGCCGGCTCAGTCCCGGCGGCATTGGGCCAGAACGGATCTGCTCACGAGGTGGGCTCCAGCCCCCTGGGTTCAGGGAGATGTCACAGGTTCTGGTTTTGGTGGAAAAGGCAGGGGACCTCTTGCGCCCTCCTCGTCCTGAGAAGCCAAGACACACCAGGCCCACCCTCCCCACGCTCAAGCCGAGCACACCGCCCTGGAGGACCGGGAACCGCTGAGGGCGCGCCACGGAGGACGAGGGACCCGGAGAGGGCGCGCCACGGGAGAAAGAACCCTGGAGAGCGCACGACCTGACGGCGGGCAAGGCAACGATCGGCGTCTGAGCTGCGAGGAACCCCTGAGCCCCGCCACGGAGCTGAGGAAGGGCCGCCCCGCGCGGTGAGTGCCGTCTACACAGCACGCGTCCTCTTTTCTCGTTAGCCCCGCGGAACCAGCCTCTGGTTCTACACCTCGCGCTCTGGGAGCAGCGCCCGGCTTTGGCGACTGCTCCCCCGGGACGGCCCGGCCCCTGCCCCGCGAAGCCCCGAGTGTCCGACGCAAGGCCAGGGCCCCGGGGCAGCGCTGGAGCGGGGCGCGGACGCCGGTCCTCCGAGCAGCGGCTCATCGCAGTTTCGAAGAAAGCGAGCGGACCCCGCCCGCTCGGCTCCGCGCGGAGGGACGTTCCTGGGCCTTCAGGCAGTCCCGCCGGCCCTCGGTCCCTCCCTCCTCCCCGCCCCCACCCCGACAACCGCCTCCCCGGGGATCTCCCCCCCAGGCTGCGCTTTCAGCCCAAACACAGGGGAGGTCTTCCGGGAGCCCGCCCAGTCCCCAAGGCAGCCCAGAGACCCCCACTCCCACCTGTACCGGCCAAGCCCTCAGGGAGGGCGCCTGGACACGCCCCGCACAGGAGGACCCCCCTCAAAGGAGGAGCCTGCACGGGAGGAACCCTGCCTTAGCACCCCTGCAAGCGGCAGCAACCGGGAACACTCGAGGGACGCCTCTGAGCAGCCCAGAAAGTGTGTGCAAGGCAGGCACAGCTCACCCCTCTGTAAGAGCAGTGGGGGTGGTGGGGACGACACATGAAACCCCCTGAAAGCAGAGGACGCTCCAGGCCAGGCACGCCCAGCAGGTGCCGGTATTATTTCTCACTTTTATGCTTACATCATCTTCTTTTGCATTTTATGTCTAATTAATAATATGCAGCTGGCCAGGTACAATGGCTCAAGCCTGTAATTCCAACACTTTGGGAGGTCAAGACAGGTGGATCACTTGACGTCAGGAGTTCAGGACCTGCCTGGGCAACGTAGCAAAACCCCATCTCTACTAAAAACACAAAAATTAGCTGGGCGTGGAAGCATGCACCTGCAGTCCCAGCTACTCCTGAGGTGAGGAAGGAGAATCACTTGAACCTGGGAGACAAAGGTTGCAGTGAGCTATCACGCCATTGCACTCCAGCCTAGGCAACAGAGCAAGACTCTGTCTCCAAAAAAAAAAAAAAAAACTAACATGCAGCTGAGCATTATGCCATCAACCCCAGGCAGTACCCCCTCAGCCTTCTGTCCCCTGCAACTCCAGGCACCCCCCAGCCCCTCCCCTGAACAAGACATGATGCCCAGTGGGTGAAAATCCACCACAGGTTAAGCCAGAAACAAAAATCTCAAAGCTTCAGCATCTCCCTCTGCTGAGACCCACTTACAGCAGATTCCTGTCATCAACAGTACCAGCAGGCTGTGGGTGAGAAAGAGAAGGGAGCAAACTGCACCCTCCCTTAGCTGGGCTTCTCGGCAGCCACACTGCTCAGGGGACCCCGAGTGGCCTGCAGCCTGGCCCCTTCTGTGCGGGGAGTGGGTGATCCTGGGGGCGGGCCAGCCAGCCTGGGGGCCACCAGCTGCTGGTGGTGGGCGGGGCCTGCCCAACAGGGCTGGCTGCGGGAGCGGGAGCCACAGCAGACGGGAAGCGCCCGCCAAACGCAGGACAAACGACCAAAGGGAGACATTTCCAAGTTTCTATGGAGACGTTACACACTGCAGGCTTGACATTTTTATGTAACTAAAGTTTTAAAATACTATATTATGATCAGGTGAAGTAATAAATAATGCCATCCCATGACAACTTTTAAGATAAAGGCATGTCCCCAAACCTCGCAGCCAGCACCCCCACCCGTCGCCCTTGGGGGCTCACCTAGACATCTAGTGCTACACAAATAAAATGGCCACACTGTCCAAATCTTGACTTTATTTTTAATATAAAAAATGCAAATTTGGAAACCCACCCTACTTTCCCCCCTAACATAATGCTTTACCTCTTAAAAATAAAAATAAAGTACTAATTCTATATACATCACATGTACCATACAAAAAT
>CAUYQU010083489.1:0-36763 GCA_963574635.1 Cheracebus regulus
CGTGTGGCTCCTCTGCTGGGAATCTCCCGGTCTGTGGGCAACAAAAATTCGTCGGAAAGTGCGGCGTCCACTCATTCTCTGCGCTTTCACTGGGAGCTACATTCCTGAGCTGTTGCTAATCGGCCATCTTGGATCTCTCCCCCTCATCACTATTATTTAAGAAAATAAGGTGATCACAGTTTTCAGACTCCAAAACCAGATAGATAATACAGAGCTAAATATTTGAAATTGGGTCTTAAAATTTTATCCACAATGTAAAGGTAACCCATATAGGCTGGGCATGGTGGCTCACACACCTGTAATCCCAGCAGTTTAAGACCAAGGCTGGCAGATTGCTCAAGCTCAGGAGTTCCAGACCAGTCTGGGCAACATAGCAAAACTCTATCTTTACAAAAACTGCAAAACTTAGCTGGGTATGCTGGTGTGCTCCTGTAGTTCTAGCTACTCAGAAGGCTGAGGTGGAGGATGGCTTAAGTCAGGAGGTGGAGGTTTCAGTGAACTGAGATTCTGCCACTGCACTCCAGCCTGGGCAACAGAGCTCGACACTGTCTCTCACACATACAAAGTTATCAATACAACTTTTCTTCCAAAATGTCCTAAAAATAAACATGTAATTGTGAAAATTGAGAAAAGATTTTATGAAGTATTTTGATACCGTCGGTTAGAATATTTTATGCTTCTAAAATTTACGATAAAATGAAAAATGAAAGAACATCTAATGAGAAGACTTTAGATACTGAAGTTTCTTACCAAATGATCAAGATGTACTCAGGGAGTGGGGAGTGGGGAGTGGGAAGCTGTCCTACAAAATAGTAAAGCAATTTTAACATAGTGAGGAAAAGACATCCAAACAAAATAATTTATTCTATGCCATCAAGCAATGATATTTGTGTTGAAAGAAATCATGGAGATGGTAAAAGATCATCAATAAAATGGCATCATCAGTATTTTAAACAATTATTTTATAGAAAATACATTATTTTTTTCCACTGCCATTTCTTGTGCATCAGATAAAAATTACTTCTGATTTTTTGGCTACCTGACTTTTAAGCAACTTTTAAAAAGTAGCAGCAGCATTTAGGAATTCATTGCATTATTGATCAAGAATGCTTAGTGGTCAAGGATATTCTGTGAAATGAACATAGATAAATGAATGTTGCCATCAAAGCTTTTTTTTTTAATACCTCTGAGAAGCTGCAAATGACAAAAGCTATTAATATAGATCTATCAACATTTTTAAAAAATCAATAAAAATTCAAACTCAAAATTTAAATATTTTAAAACTATGCGACTGCTACTTTAAATACATTCCAAAAATTAAATAATGTCTCTATTAAGTGACAAGAAAATTAGATAACTCATATGAAAGTAAAAAACTATTTCAGAAATTATCATGAAATGACATTATTTAAAAATAAACTGGCTTCTCATGTGCGGTGGCTCACACCTGTAATCTCCGCACTTTGCGAGGCCGAGGCAGGCTGATCACAAGGTCAAGAGATTGAGACCATCCTGGCCAACATAGTGAAACCCTGTCTCCACTAAAATACAGAAATTAGCTAGGTGTAGTGGTGCGCACCTGTAGTCCCAGCTATTCGGGAGGCTGAGGCAGGAGAATTGCTTGAACCCAGGAGGCGGAGGTTGCAGTGAGCCAAGATCACACCACTACATTCCAGCCTGGCAACTGGCGATAAAGTGACACTCCATCTCTAAAAAAAATATAATCGTAAAAATAAAAATAAACTCACTTGCTTAAAGTTTTTATAACTTTAGTCACAGAATCAATTATATAAAGATAAGTATTACAAAAAAGATTTAGAAATATACTAATATTTTAAGGACACTAAATGTAAAAATACTCACTCTTGATTCATCTATTTGAAATCGGTGTGCAAAATGGGAGTTGACATGTATAGAAAAAGTTTTGGGAGGCCAAGGTGGATGGATCTCTTGACTTCTGGGGTTCAAGACCAGCTTGGGTAACAAGGGAAAACCCCATCTCTACAGAAATTACAAAAATTAGCTGGGTGTGGTGGCAAGTAGCTGGAAGCTGAGGTATGAGAATCACCTGACCTGGGAGGTCAAGGTCACAGTGAGCCGTGATAACACCACTGTACTCCAGCCTGAGTGACAGAATGAAATCCTGTCTTTAAATAAATTAAATAAAATAAAAATCTACATAGACGTCAAGGACTGATTAAATTAGTCAAATTAGGAAAAGTTTTAGAACCAGGTAACACTTTTACATATACCGTCTGTATTTTATTTTATTTATTTTATTTTTTAATAGAGGCAGAGTCTAACTATATTGCCCAGGCAGATCTGGAACTTCTGTGCTCAAGTGATTCTCCCTTCCTGACCTCCTAAAGTGCTGGGATTACAGGTATGAGATACCACACCTGGCCATATCCTCTGTTTTCGAAATAAGTAAAATTAGTTCTTATGACGTTTACAACTGTGTAATAAATTGAAAAACAATTTGTTTCTATAGTGAAGTTGCTGTGAAAACAATAATACTAATTGGAAATATTTAAGAGAGGGGATTTGAAGCATTATGAGACCTAGAACCAAATATTAAAGTATCGAGGAAACGCACACACACACACACACACACACGCACACACATATTTGTGGTGAGGCATAATATATTTATTTAATGAAATGAGTTAAGGTTGTTCTGAAAATATTTAATGCCCTTTCAATTCTACATATTTAAAGTATTTTTTCCATAATAACAGCATATCTACTGTGAATATATATTGTAATTAATAATTCACTTTGGTGTAACCTATTATTTTTGAATCTTACCCTGATTCTATCTCTGGAAATCTACATCTAACATTGCTACTGCCTCTTATTTTTTTATTCCTATTCTAATTTATTCTCCAGTCTCTGTTGCCTATGAAAGGCATTGGTCTGCAAGTTCTTTTCAAGTTCTAGAGACTAAAATTGTGCCTTCGTAGATGGTGAGGTTCAAGATAGAAGCAATATCTTTCCTGATACTTCATAACATTATATTCTGTGTCATAACTCTGGAAATTCTTTTGAGAGTACATTAAAAGAATGAGTGCTTTTTCCAGACTATCATACTTTCTCATTTTTGATATTTTGAAAATCTGTAGTCTCTCTTGGCATGTTACAATGAGACTTATTTTCTTATAAATTATCTCGGTTATTGTCATTTATGTCCTTTTAAGGTATAACGCTAATGTTTTAATATGTATGCACAATAAGTTTTATTTTGATGAATTTCATTTCAAAATAGAAGTAGGGCCTAACAAAATAAATATTTCTTGTCTATAGTGAGTGTTACCTCTGATAAGCTTGAAAATAATCAATCTATAGGAGTGGAAACTCCACTAATTGTAAAACAAACATCATTGAGATTTTTTTAAAGCTTTCAGTTAAATTTGGTAATTCCTTCTTAAAAACAATGAATGAGATGTATGTGTATTGATATATAATAATTCACAAGATAAAGCATTGGGTTAAAAAAAGGCTGTGGTACACACAGTATGCTGCCATTTCCCTAAACACACACACACACACACACACACACACACACACTTTTTTTTACTTGTGTAGTAAATATTTCTGGAATTATATATAAATAACTGTAAATATTAATTCTTTACAAAAGATTTGATGAAAAAATAAGGTCTGGAGTGAAAGAGAGACTTGCTCTTCATTGCAAATGCGTAAAATACAGATGTGTGCTCTGATTAAAAGATCATTTTTACTCTCTCCCCTTAATGAGCTACCATTTACATAGAGGAAGACCAAAATTATAGATTGACAAGCCTACAGGTAAAGCCATGGACCACGGACGAAGCTTCTGAGGGGTTCTCAGCACAGTCAAATCTCTAGAAAGGCTGTGAAACACTACAGCCCCAAGTTCCACAAACTTTACATTCCCTTGAAACTCCCTTCTTCCACAGAATTCTGGCTCAGATACCCTTGGTATCTGAGAGAAATCGGTCCCAGGACTCTCAAGATGCCAAGTGGGTGGTGTTCAAGTCCTTTATGCATATGAAATAATGCTATATTTGCAAATAACATGTACACATCTTTCTGTATAGTTTTTTTTTTAGATGGAGTCTCACTCTGTTGCCCAGGCTGGAGTGCAGTGGCACCATACCAGCTCACTGTAAGCTCTGCCTCCTGGGTTCAAGCGATTCTCCTGCCTCAGCCTCCTGGGTAGCTAGGATTGCAGGCATGTACCACCACATCCAGCTAATTTTGGTATTTTTAGCAGAGACAAGGTTTCACCATGTTGGTCAGGATGATCTTGAACTCTTGACCTTAGATGATCCACCAGCCTCAGCCTCCCAAAGTGCTGAGAAGACAGGCATGAGCCACCGTGCCTGCCCCTTTCTGTATTGTTTGTATCATCTCTAGATTACTTAGAATACCTAATACAAGATAAATGCTTTATAAACGGTTATGCTGTATTTTTATTTTTATTTTTTATTTTTGTGGTGGAGTCTCACTCTGTCACTCAGGCTGGAGTGCGCTGGCACTATCTCGGCTCACTACAACCTCCACCTCCTGGGTTCAAGGGATTCTCCTGCCTCAGCCTCCCATGTAGCTGAGACTACAGGTGCCAGCCACCATGCCCAGCTAATTTTTGTATTTTTAGTAGAGATGGGGTTTCACCATGTTGGCCAGGCTGGTCTCGAACTCTTGACCTTGTGATCCCCCCAACTCAGCCTCCCAAAGTGCTGGGATTACAGATGTGAGCCATCATGCCTGGCTGTATTTTTATTTCTATATTTCATCATTGTATTTTTTTTTGTTTCTTTTCCTGAATATTTTTGATCCACAGTTGGTTGAGTCCGAGGATGTGGAATCTGCAGATACAAAGAGCCAACAGTATTAAATTCTCTTCTCTTTAGACTGTCAGCTGCTTTGTGGTAAAGAATGTCACATTATCTTTGTATCCTCAGCTGGTAGTACAATAGCTCACAAATAGTGAGTACTCAATAAATAGTGACTGAATGTATGATTGAATGAGCTCATAGGATAAATCAAAATGGCGGGAGATTTGGGATCACTCAGCAACACATAGGATTAGGAAAAGCCATGGGCCACAAAAGAAGCTTCTGAGGGATTCTCAACATAGTCAAATCTCCAGAAGGGCTGTTAAAAATCTTCAGGTCCAGGTTCCACAAATCCCACATTTTCTTGAAACTCTCTTCTCCCATAGAATTCTGCCTCTTCGGGCCGGCCGCAGTGGGTCACGCCTGTAATCCAAGCACTTTGGAGGCCAAGGCAGGTGGATCACCTGCGGTCGGGAGTTCAAGACCAGCCTGACCAACATGATGAAACTCTGTGTTTAAAAAAAAAAGAATTCTGCCTCTTCATCCTTCTCTCCAACACTCTGTTTTTTCTTTTTCATTTTTTACAGTGACTTAATATTTTTTACAGTGATGTAATTTGCACTAGTTCAACAACACTATCTGAAAGCACAGTTTAGAATTACAACAGAGGAATGAGAGTTTATATCTAGGAGTCTGTTCAGTTGCATAGCAGCCTTGTGGTATCAGAAAACGCAGTGAGAACCATTGGCAGAAATTGAGCTAGTCAAGGACAGAACCTTGGATAACACTCATGTTTAAGAGGCAGTCAGAGAAAGAGCACTTTGAATAGCAGACAGAGGAAGAGCTGTAGAAGGAGGACGGGAACTGTTGAAAGAACTTGAATCTGGCCAAGCGCAGTGGCTCACACCGGTAATCCAAGCACTTTGGGAGGCCATGGTGGGCGGATTACAAGTTCAAGAGATTGAGACCATCCTGGCTAAGAAGGTGAAATCCTGTCTCTACTAAAAATACAGAAAAATTAGCTGGGTGTAGCGGCATGCGCCTGTAGTCCCAGCTACTCAGGAGGCTGAGGCAGGAGAATCACTTGAACCCAGGAGGTGGAGGTCTAGCATGGATGATGAGAGTGAAACTCTGTCTCAAAAAAAAGAAAATGAAAAAGAAACAATTCTGTCTCAAAAAAACTCCTGGATATTCCCTTTGGATTGTGTGTCCTTCAACAGCATGGGAAAAGAACAGCCATCCCTGAGCTCAAGGGATCCTTCTGCCTCAGCCTCCTAAAGTGCTGGATTTACAGGCGTGAGCCACTGTGCAGCTGTAAAAATTCTTAGAAAGCAGAATGATATGTTGATAAGACTGTTCTTAAAAGCTTCCTGATGAGAGGGGGTTACACTGTGATTTCCCTGAGTAGTCATTGAAAGAGACAGGATGTTGTAGCAGCACAAAGAAGGGACATTGCAACCCTGTGGGCCTGGCTGAGCTGCCCTGCTAAGTCTCCTTTTTCACTTTTGTGCATCGAAGATAATACTTTTTACAAAACAGAATTCTTTCGATTTAACCGAATGTTTGAGTCAGTCACAAAACACAGGGTTTTTAATAAAGTCCTCAGGAAGTGGTAGTTTTTAATGCAAAATGACAGGATTAAAAAACACTGGAAATAAGTTCACCTGGAAGCAAGGATATGCTCCTGGTCCTTCAAAAATATTATTGTTTTTATCACATATATGACATTTTCTATTTAGTCTCAAAGTTGACCATAAAAAGTGAAATATTTCTGCGGATAAAGGAAGATTTTAAAAACCACATGATAAATGAACACAAGGAGGAGGGAGAGCTGTAGAACAACTGTGCTCTCATTTGCAGCTTAAAAGACGGAATGGACACAGACCACTTCCACGCCATACCACCAGCTGGGAACGTCACAGTTTTTGACCTCTGACATGTGAGGACTACAGGTGGCTAGACTGGATGTTACTAGATTATTTTTGATGAACATGAGGTTTTCTAACCCTGGCATTTTGATTTTTCCAAAGGTTCCAGCAGATGGTGCTAGACACTATTCAGTGGCTCAGTTCTGGAGGGAGGCATTTGCGCTCTTGATTAACAGAAAAGCCTGCTCTCAAATGAACAGACAGCTTCCACACTGAAGCATTCTTTATTTCTGTCTCTGCCTTGGCCTGCCAGATGCCCAGTTTTACATATTGTGGCTATTTTCTCTGCGCTGCAGGATTCTAATTATTGATTGATTAAGTGAACACTTCAAATTGCTTGAGTGGATGACTAGAGGAACGAGTTTTAAAAAGGTGATTGAATTAATTAAATTAATTTTTAGAGCGAGTGTCTCTGTCACCCAGGCTTGAGTGCAATGGCACGATCTCGGCTTACTGCAATGTCCGCCTACTGGGTTCAAGGGATTCTCCTGCCTCAGCCTCGGGAGTACCTGGGACTGCAGGCGTCAGTCACCACGCCCGGTTAGTTTTTATATTTTTAGTAGAGACTAGGTTTCTCCATGTTGGTTAAGGTGGTCTCACACACCTGATCTCAGGTGATCCCCCCGCTCCCTTCCCCTGCCCTGCCTCGGCCTCCCAAAGTGCTGTGATTACAGACGGGAGCTACAGCGCCCAGCCAGTGATTGGATTTATTAATGAGAAGATCCCAGAAGACTAGGGCTGAAGGTCAAAATTCAGCGGCTGTTACCACCTAGGTGACAGCTGAAAGGGAAACTCCCTACAAGGTTTCAAGGTGACCCTGGCCAGGTAGGGACCCAAACAGTGAACTGGGAAGTTGGATGTGTCCAGTCTTCTGAGATGGCTGAGAAAACGCATGTGTTCCCAGGGAAGGGAGGGGCTGTCCGCCCCAGGAGCCGCCTGTGCCGCCGCAGCGCCCCCGCCACGCAGACAGGAGCGCCGCTCCCCACCGGGAGCAGAGCTTCGAGGAGCCCAGCTAGGCTAGTGAGCGCCGGGGAGAAGGGAGCGCGGGTGGACTCCAAACGGCGACAGCGCCAGCCGCGGCTGGGACTGGGGGAACCTGGCGAGGGCGCCTCCTCTCGGGATGGAGTCCTCCGAGCCTCCAGGAAAATGGGAATGCAGTCAGAGTCGCGGTGGCCAAGAAGCCGCCTTTGAGTTCTCCGGGGGGCACCTGGGATTGCTCCACACAGATGACCTGCATTTTAAGAGGGATGTTGACAGCGATAACATCTACATTAAAAACAACGACAGGCCGGGCGCGGTGGCTCACGCCTGTAATCCCAGCACTTTAGGAAGCGGAGGCGGGTGGATCATGAGGTCGAGAGATTGAGACCATCCTGGCCAATATGGCGAAACCGGGTCTCTAAAAAAAAAAGTAGGGGGATAGAAAAAACAAAGAAACTAAGATTTGGTTTTTTGAAAAGATAAAATTGATAAAAACAGCTTGACTAATGAAGAAAAAAGAAAGCATGCAAATAAATATAATAAGAAATAATAGACGATATTATAGCTGATGTCACATAAATAAAATGGATTATAAGAAACTCGTATAAAATTATACTCCAAACTAGACAAGCAAGAGGAAATAGGTAAGGTCCTACAAACGTACTCCGTACAGAGACAAAATCATAAAGAGATAGAAGGTCTGAACAGATCTAAAACTAGGATGGAAATGAAATCAGTACTCAAAATTACCTCCCCACAAAGAAAAACCCAGAAACAAGTCTTCATTGATGAATTTTGCCTAATATTTAAAGAACTGTTAACTGCAATCTTTCTCAATCTTTATTTTTATTTATTTTTCATTTTTTTCATTGTTATGAAGGAGTCCCCTAAAACACATTTTTATTTTTAAACTTCTTTTTTTTAACCACCACTTGTCAGCAGGAACCTTCTCAATCTTTGAAATAATTGAAGAGAAGTCAGGCACGATGGCTCACACCTGTAATCCCAGTACTCTGGGAGGCCGAGGCGGGTGGTTCATGAGGTCAGGAGTTCGAGACCAGTCTAGCCAGGATGGTAACATGCTTCTCTACTAAAAATAAAAAAATTAGCTGGGTGTGGTGGCAGGTGCCTGTAGTCCCAGCTACTTGGGAGGCTGAGGCAGGAGAATTGCTTGAATCGGGGAGGCAGAAGTTGCAGTGAGCAAAGATTGTGCCTTTGCACTCCAGCCTGTGAGACAGAGCCAGACTCTATCACAAAAAAAAAAAAAAAAAAAAAAATTGAAGAAAGGGTAATGCATTCAAACTCCTTTTATGAAGCCAGTGCTGCCCGTATAATAAGTCAAAACAAAGGCAAACAAAACAAAACTACAGGCCAATATTCCTGAAACATACAGATACAAAAATCCTCAGCAAATTACTATGGAACCAAGTCTAACACCGTATTAAAAGGATCATCTGCTATGATTAAGTGGGATTTATTCACAAGGTAATTCAACATATGACAATTCATGTGATACATTGTTTTCATAGAGTAAAAAATAAAAAAATAAAAAATGATCATCTCAATTAATGAAGAAACATCATCTGACAAAATTCAACACACTTTTCATGGGAATTGAAAACTTTTCTCTAAGACTCCAAAGAAGACAAGAATGCCCACTCACTACTGCTGTTCTGTATAGTACTGGAAGGTCTAATCAGTGCAATTAAGCAAGACAAAGGTAGCAAAAGGCATGCAAATCAGAAAGAAAGCAGAAAACTTATCCTTGTTTGAAGATTATATTATATATTAAAGAACTCTGAGGATATTTTAAGAAGTCTGTTACAACTAATAAATTCAATCATGTTGAGGACACAATTCAACATACAAAAATCAGTTGCATTTCTATATACTAACAACTATCTGAAAAGAAAATTAGAAAAACAATTCCATTTATATAAGTATCAAAACAAATAAAATATTTAGAAACAAACTTAAGGAGGTGAAACATTTGTACAATAAAAACTACAAAATATTGATTTAAAAATTTACACAAGGAACACAAAGAAGTGAGAAGACATTCCATCTTCATGGATTGCAAGAAATACTTTTGTTAAAATGTCCGTACTACCCAAAGTAATCTACAGATTCAGTGCAATTTCTATCAAAATCCTAATAACAGTTTTACAAAATAGAAAAAACTCTCAAAATCTACATAGAACTAACCACAAAAACCGTAAATAACCAAGTCAGTCTTGAAACAGAAAAACAAAGCTGGAGGTATCACAATTCCAGATATGACAATATATGACAAAACCACAGTAATCAAAACATTATGGTACTGGAATACAGGCAGACATGTTGACCAATAAAACAGGATAGTAAGTCTAGAAGAAATAAGTTCATGCACATATATTCAACTGATTTTTTTTTTTTTTTTTTAAAGACGGGGTTTCACCATGTTGGTCAGGCTGGTCTTGAACTCCCAATCTCAGGTGATCCGCCTGCCTTAGCCTCCAAAGTGCTTGGATTACAGATGTGAGCCCCCATGCCCGGCCAATTCAACTGATTTTTGACAAGGGTGTGAAGACTACATAATTGGGAAAGGTTTGTGTCTTCAATAAATGGTGTTGAGAAAACAGGATATCCACATGCAAAAGCTTGAAATTGAGCCCTTGTCTTATACCACATACACATTTACTCAAAGTGGATTAAACACTTTAAATGTAAGACCCAAGACTGTAAAACTCCTACCAGAGAAAACATAGGTTAAAAAAAAAAAAAACCTTTGTGATATTTGTTTTGACAATGATTTTAAGGATAAAAACACAGGCAATGAAAACAAAAATAAACAGCGGAGACTACCTCAAACTAAATCATTTCTATACAACAAAGGAAAAAAGAGCAGAGTGAAAATCCAATCTATGAATTCAAAGAAAATACTTGCAAACCATATGTCTTAAAAAGTGTGTAATATCCAAAATATACATAAAGTATACATTAATATACTTCTAGAACTCGGTAGTTTAAAAAAAAACAACAACCTAAAATCTCAATTATAAATGGGCAAAAGAGTTTAAGAGACATTTTGACCAAAGGAAAATATACACATGGCTAATAGGCATATGAAAGAAGCTACAAATCACTAATCATCAGGAAAATTCGAATCAAAACAATGTGAGATCATACCTCACACCTGTCAGGATGGCTACTATCAAATAAAAAACATAAAACAGCAAGTGTTGGTAATAATATGGAAACATTTTAACTCTTGCACACTTTCAATGGGAAAGAAAAATGGTGCAGCTGCTATCAATTACCATATCCAGCAATCTCACTTCTGAATATTTATTCAAAGGAATTAAATTTATGATCTTGAAGAGATATTAGGACTCTCATGTTTATTGCAACATGGCACAATACCTAAGATGTATGAACAATCTAATTTTCCATTGAAGATGAATAGGTAAAGAAAATGTGACAGATTCACATAATGGAATAGTATTCAGCCTTAAAATAGAAGAAAACTGTGTAATATGTGAGAACATGGAGGAACCTTAAGGTCATTACAATAAGGGCAATAAAGACAGTCACAGAAAAAAGAAATACTGCATGTTTCCACTTGTATGGGATATCTAAAAGAGTTAAATTCATAAAATCGGAGGGGAATGGTGTTTGCCAAGGGTTGGGAGTAGTAGAAATGGAAAGTTACTAATCAACAAGCATTCCATTTTAGATAAACAAGATAAATAAGCTCTACAGACCTGCTGTACAACATTGTGCCTATGATCAAGTTTAGGATATTATACACTTGAAGCCTAGTTGAGTGGGTAGGTCTCATGATAAGTGTTGTTATGAAAAATGTAATTTAAAAATGCATGTGTGTCACATTTCACCATAATATTACATACAATAGTAAAAAACCTGTAAATTTTTTTAACAATCCAACAATTGAAGTAATTCACTGTACATTCACCCTTAGAATATTATACAAACTGTATAATCTCTTCTGCACACTCTCAGACTAGCATTGTAGAGAACAAGATGTTTCTTTTTTCTTTTTTTTTTTTTTTTTGAGATGGAGTCTCTCACTCTGCTGCCCTGGCTGAAGTGAAGTGGTGTGATCTTGGCTCACTGCAACCTCTGCCTCTCCGGTTCAACCAATTCTCCCGCCTCAGTCTCCTGAGTAGCTGGAATTACAGGTGCTTGCCACCATGATTGGCTAATTTTTGTATTCTTATGAGAGACAGGGTCTCACCATGTTGGTCAGGCTGCTCTCGAACTCCTACCCTCAGGCAATCCATCTGCCTTGACCTCCCTAAGTGCTGGGATTATAGGCCTGAGCCACCACACCCAGCTGAAAAAAAATCTTTCTAATCACCACTACAAGTTCAGGAGGTCCTCAAGACCACCTTCAGTTTCAATAATTCACGATAAAAGCTTACAAAATTCAGCAAACCTGATTTATCATGATTTAGACTGTTTTGGCTACCATAACAAGACATCATCATTGGGTGGCCTAAAAAACAGAAATTTATTTCTCCATCTTATGGACACTAGGAAGTCCAAGATCAAAGTGCCAGCAAGGTAGGTTTCATTCTGAAGCCTTTTCTCTCTTACTTGTGTGCACGGAAAGAGTTCAGGTCTCTCTTCCTGTTCTGATAAGGCCACTAATCCCATCATGGGGACCCCACCCTCATGAACTCATCTAAACCTAATGACCTCCACAAAGGCACCACCTTGATATTTTTTCACTGTGCAAAATATAAAGGTGGGGCTTTTGGGAAGTCATTAAGTTCAGATTAGGGCTTAAACACATGAATTTTATATTTAAGAATGTAAAGAAAATTTGAATTTAAGAAAATATTGAATTAAAAATTTTTTTTTGAATGTAAGAATGTAAGCCCTAAAAATTAGGGCTTAAATATATGAATTTCCAAAAATATATTAATTTTGGGACAACACGCATATTTGGTGCCTGTCACCATGCCGGGCTAATTTTTGTATTTTTAGTAGAGATGGAGTTTCACCATAACAACTCATGAATACAGTTTAATAGAAGGAAAGAGCACATTGAAATAAGCAACAGGGAAGAATTCTTGGAAGATAGAGAAGTAGGAAAACCAAGAACCTTTTTTCCCTGCTTAGACATCAGTTGCACTAACAAAATCTCACTGATAAAACTGTTTTGGAACTCCGGAGTATTTTTTTTCTGAGACGGAGTCTCTCCCTCTGTTACCCAGATTAAGTGCAGTGGCACTATCTCGGCTCACTGCTACCTGCACTTACCAGGTTCAAGCAATTCTCCTGCCTCAGCCTGCCAAGTAGCTGGTATTACAGGCATGCACCACCACACTTGGCTAACTTTTGTTTGTATTTTCAGTAGAAACATGATTTCACCATATTGACCGGGCTGGTCTTGAACACCTGACCTTGTGATCCTCCAGCTTCGGCCTCCTGAAGTGCCGGAATTACAGGCATGAGTCTCTGAGCCTGGCCTCTGCAGTCTTTTTAAGGCTTGCAAACTCCAGGGGAAGTCTTGGAGGATAAATTGCCATTAATGTCAGTCAATTTTAGCTTTCCTCTTAGCATCAGCTATGCATGGAAATAATGAGAAACAAAAATGCTACACAGCCTTTAGAAAACAAATAGTAAAATGACAAAAGTAAATCCTCTCTTGTCAGTTATTATTTTAAATGTAAATGGATTAAATTCTTTATTCAAAGGCAGATTGGCAGAATTAAGTCTAAAATGATTCTCATGTATATGGTCTAAAGGAAATTCACTTTGAATACAAAGACACAAACAGGTTGAAAGTGAATGAATGAAAAAGGTATTCCATGGAAACAGAAGCCAAAAGAGAGCAGTGGTCATCAGACAAAACAGACATTACATCAAAAAGGCATTTACATACCAAATAACAAATGATCAGGCTGGGTGCAGTGGCTCACACCTCTAATCCCAGCCCTTTGAGATGACAAGGTGGGTGGATCACAAGGTCAGGAGTTCGAAACCAGCTTGGCGAACATGGAAAACTCCCATCTCTTCTAAAAATACAAACATCAGCCAGACATGGTGGCAGGTGCCTGTAATCACAGGCACTTGGGAGACTGAGGCTGGAGAATCACTTCAGCCCAGGAGGTGGAGGTTGCATTGAACCAAGATTAGGCCACTACACTCTAGCCTGGGCAACAAGAACAAAATTTATCTCAAAAAAATTATTATTAAGTTTTCAACTGTTATTTGTATATATATACAAGTTTGCTCAAATAAATAAAAAATGGTAAGAATCTGAAAAGATAGCCTGGGGAATTAAATGCTAGTTGGGGCCAAGTGGGCCCTGATCACGGAGGAGGTCGCCCCAGCTCTCATAAGCTTCACACTGTCCCTGCACCCAGGGTCACAGAGCATGCGCAGGCCCTCCCCTCCCACTTCCAGAGGACTCGCCAACCACCGCTCAGGCTGAGCCCCAGGCAGGAAGTCGCGCACTTGGTGGGGGTGGGGTCTGAGTCCTTCCTCTGGGTGCTGAGTCCTGTGAAACCCCTGGGGAGGGTCGCTGATCCGTCTGCTCCAGGTGAGCTGGGACAGGAAAGGACCAGGGGGGCCTTGCTAGGAGGCTTAATAGGGTAGGGGCTTCCTGAACATTCTCTGTGCCTAAACCTCTGAGTGGCAGCCTGCCAACAACTGGATCGCCTTAGTGTCTGGCGAAGGTCTTGTGGAAAGTTCAAGACTGTAGAGTTAGAATGGGGGTGGTGGGCCTGCGTCAATTAAGCTTTAAATGTTGTGATCTGAATCAGGGTTTATGAAGTGGCCATGTTATTTTCAGAGAATTAATGTAGGTGTTTGGGTATGGGGGTGGGGAGTTAAGGGAGCAAAATGGTAGCTGCCGGTTGAGAACCCAGCGGCCTACATCACCTGCACCCCTCACCTATGGAAGCACCCTTTAATCCTCACAAGGGTCACACAGGTATGAATTACCATTTCACCATTGTAGATGGTGAATTATCATTTCACCTAACGTGCTTTAGGCGCAGGCACGTTCAGAATCATCCAGTACGACGATGGTTGAAACTGAGATCTTGGAATCTACCATAGGTTTTATTGATTCCTCAGACAAGCTAGATACATACTTCCACCAGGAAGCTTGCTGCCTAGTGAGGCATTTTGCACGTTAGGTAAAGAATTGCACAGTAGCTGTAAAATCACATTGTAATTATGATATGTGACGAGATGGTGAGCTAGGCAAAAAACTTGGACTAGATCTTAATGGATCTTTTTGCCTTGTATTCCTTCACAAAGTACAGTCTGCCGGCCAGCAGCAGCATCTGGAAACTTAGGGAAAAAACCAGGTTTTTTCTGAATCAGAAACTGGGGAAGTGGCCCAGGCAATCTTTTACCAGCACCTCCAGGTGATTATAATGCAAGGTAAGTTTTGACAACTGCTTCCATAAAGTAATAAAAGACCAGTGGAATGTTTTCAGTTGCAAGATGAAAGAATTATATTTGTATTTGAAAAGATCAGTTTAGCTACAGAATTAGGAAATCGGAGGCACCATTGTGTATGTAGGAAAGAGACCTAAGTGGCTTAAACTAGGGTGGCGATCCTGCCTACAGAACTGTTTAATGTCCTGATTTTAAATAGCAGAGAAGACTGCTTTGTGCGTGTGCTTGGGGGAAGGGGGGCACAATGATACCTGGAGTGAGTACTTCTTCTGTCCTTTGCACTGTGTGAGAGTCCTTTTTTTGTATACGTTTTCGTTCCTTCCTTTTTTTCTTGCGGGGTTTTTTTTTTTTTTTTTTTTAGACTGAGTTTCTCTCTTGTTGCCCAAGCTGGAGTGCAATGGCGCGATCTCTGCTCACCGCAACCTCCACCTCCCTGGTTCAAGAGATTCTCCTGCCTCAGCCTCAGGAGCAGCTGGGATTACAGCCACCACGCCTGGCTAATATTTTTCTATTTTAAATAGAAACGGGGTTTCACCAGACGGGCGTGATGGCTCACGCCTCTAATGCCAGTACTTTGGGAGGTCAAGGTGGGTGGATCACGAGGTCTGAAGATGGATACCATCTTGGCCAACATGGTGAAACCGCGTTTCTACTAAAAATACAAAAATTAGCAGGGTGTGGTGTCGCGCGCCTGTAGTCCCAGCTACTCCGTAGGCTGTGGAAGGAAAATTGCTTGAATCCGGGAGTTAGAGGTTGCAGTGAGCTGAGATAGTGCCACTGCACACCAGACTGGCGACAGAGCAGGACTGTGTCTCAAAAAAAAATAAAGAAAAGAAAAGAAAGCAAGAAAAAAAGAAAAGAAAAGGAGTCTCATCATGTTAGCCAGGCCAGTCTGGAGCTCCTAACCTCAGGTGATCCGCCCACCTCGGCATCCCTAAGTGCTGGGATTACAGGAGTGAGCTACTGCTCCCTGGCCGTTTTCTCAAAACTATATATTTTCTTTTGATTTTATAATGTTTTCCAATGATGCTTTGCAGTTTACTATGTGACATTGGGCAAGATTTTTGAGACGGAGTCTTGCTTTGTCACCCAGGCTAGAGTGCAGTGGCAGGATCTTGGCTCACTGCAATCTCTGCAGGCCGGGCTCAAGCAATTCTCCTGCCTTAGTCTCCCAAGTAGCTGGGAATACTGGCGCCCAGCTAATTTTTGTATTTTCAGTAGAGACGAGGATTCACCATCTTGGCCAGGCTGATCCTAGTGACCTCATGATCCACCCCCCTCTGCCTCCCAAAGTTCTGGGGTTACAGGTATATATATACATACATTTACAGGTATATATATACATATGTACAGTGTGTATATGTATACTGTAGATATATACATATATTTTTTTTAAGGAAAGTTTCGCTCTTGTCACCCAGGCTGGAGTACAATGGTGCCATCTCAGTGCACTGGGACCTCCGCCTCCCAGGTTTCAGTGATTCTTCTGCCTCAGCCTCCCAAGTACCAGGGACTACAGGCAAGCCACCATGCCTGGCTAGTTTTAGTATTTTTAGTAGAGACAGGGTTTCACCATATTGTCTAGGCTGGTCTTGAATACCTGACCTCAGGTAATCCCTCTGCCATGGCCTCCAAAAGTGCTGGGATTACAAGTATAAGCCACCACACCTGGACATGAAGGATTCTTAAAACTTCTAAAGCCTCAATTTTTCTCATCTCTGAACACCCTATGCAACCTCACCCCATTACCATGCAGTTTTGAACTTTCTTGTTCTGCTCGAAAGTACCCATTTGAAAGTATTCAGCAAGTATTGGGAGTCACCATCGCCACACTTACTGTGGGCAGGTGGGAAGAGCGATTTGTAAGAGACAGTATTCTTTACATTTGTTTTCTTTTCTTCTGTAGAAATGGGGTTTTGTAGAGATGGGATTTTTCCATGTTGCTCAGGCTGGTCTTAAACTCCTGGGCTCAAGCGATCTGCCCACCTTGGCCTCCCAAAGTTCTGGGATTATAGGCCTGAGCCACCATTCGTGGCCATGAGTCCATATGAATGCTCATGACCAGTGGATGGAGATTGTGTATCCCAGGAATATGTATTTTCAATTCTTTCCAAAGTTGATTGCATTAGTG
Source organism: Cheracebus regulus (assembly GCA_963574635.1). Lineage (NCBI taxonomy): Eukaryota > Metazoa > Chordata > Mammalia > Primates > Pitheciidae > Cheracebus > Cheracebus regulus. The sequence continues at coordinate 17,283 of CAUYQU010083489.1, forward strand.
GCTGCTGAACTTGTAGATACGGAGGGCTATTTAAAATAAAGGATGTATTTTAAAATTCGGAAACTTCTGTTTTATTCCACAATTAGTATAGGAAAATTTTCTGAAGCACACCATTACTCCAGTGAGCCTTTGGAAGTTACTACCTTTACTAATCATTTGAGGATTAACAATCTTATAAGACATAACAGCTTCTAGGTTGAAATGTCAACGTGGTTTTTATTGAGATGGAGGCTTGCTCTGTTGCCCAGGCTGGAGTGCAGCGGCAGGATCTCCACTCACTGCAACCTCTGTCTTCCGAGTTCAAGTGATTTTTCTGCCTGTCTTCCAAGTAGCTGAAATTACAGGCATGCACCACTATTGCCAGCTAATTTTTTCTTTTCTTTTCTTTTCGTTTCTTTTTTTTAAGAGAAGGGGTTTCGCCATGTTGGCCAGGATGGTCTCGATTTCTTGACCTTGTGATCCACCTGCCTCAGCCTCCCAAAGTGCTGGGATTACAGGTGTGAGCCACTGCGCCTGGCCTAAAATATTTTCTTCTTATTTTGTTGGAAATGGAGGGTTTTTTTTTTTTGGCTCTGTTACCCAGGCTGGAATGCAGTGGTGTGATCGTGGCTCACTGCAACCTCCGCCGCCTGGGTTCAAGCAGTTTCCCTGTCTCATCCTCCCTAGTAGCTGGGATTACAAACGCCCATGACCAGGCATGGCTAATTTCTGTATTTTTAGTGGAGAAGAGGTTTCACCATGTTGCTCAGGCTGATCTCGAACTCTTGACCTCAGGTGATCCACACACTTCGGCCTCCCAAAGTGTTAGAATTACAGGCTTGAGCCATCACGCCTGGCCTATGCCAGCTAATTTTTGTATTTTCAGGGAGATGGGGTTTTACCATGTTGACCACGCAGGTCTCGAACTCCTGATCTCAAGTGATTCACTGCCTTGGCCTCTCAAAGTGCTGGGATTACAGGTGTGAGCCACCACACCTGGCCCAATATGCTTTGTGTGTTTGTTTTGAGACAGTGTCTCTCTCTCTCTCTCACCCAGGCTGCAGTACAGTGGTGTGATCACGGCTCACTGCAACCTCCACCTTCTGGGTTGAAACGATTCTCCTACCTCAGCCTCCTGAGTAGCTAGGCTTACAGGTGTGCACCACCATGCCTGGTTAATGAAGACACGGGGTTTCCCTGTGTTGGTCAGGCAGGTCTTAAACTCCTGACCTCGTGATCTGCCCACCTTGGCCTCCCAAAGTGCTGGGTTTAAAGGCGTGATCCACCACACCTGGGCAATGTTCTTTATATGTAAGTAAATAGGCTATCTCTATATATACATGTATTACATGTAATAAATAAAGTACGCTGGATAAGGTGGCTCATGCCTGTAATAGAAATATGTGGATTCAGCTAAATTTGTAGACCTCTTTGAGAGATTTTCTCAGATAGTCTTATAACACTTTTTATTGTACATATGTTAAATACCAAGGACTGTGACAAATGTCTTACATAATTTATTCATTTATGCTTAAAACCTGAGATAGTAGTATTTCCTACTTTCTGAAAAGTGAAACTCAGAAATTAACTTGACCAAGTACATGTAGGGAGCAAAGTGTTAGAGTTGGATGAAAACCCAATTCTGTTAGGTATTGTTAACTCTCAATTTGTATGTTACTTGTTTTCACCATTGTAGTGTTGGACCAGTAAGTGCATTATTCCCTGTTAAAATATTTGGGAGACATTATTAAGTATGAACAACTGAGCATATCAAATATGAAAGATGTAAGGTGGTTTCATATAGAGAGATGCATAGGCTGCTGTGGGAGTGTAAGGAGGGAGCGCTACGACTTAATGATTATCATGCCAGTGGCTATGCCAATCAGCGTCATGATGGATAAGCGTGTTCAAAGTCTTGTGGACTCGGCTTTTACAGCTCTAATTGAGGATAATAACTCCTAACTGATGGAGTTGTTCTGACGGGTTGGTTGAACCTGTGACTATGTGGAAGATCCTTAGGACAGTGCCTTATATATAATAAACTATCCTTGAGAACATGTCACTTGTGCTGAGTCTCTAGTTGCAAAACAGTCCTAGGAAAGAAGTGAGAGTAGGGTAATCTAAGCAGAAAGTGGTTTGTGCAGAAGAGGGAAAGCAAGATACCTATGTTTGTTTGTTTTTGTTAAGTACTTTAGGGGACTGTAACCAGGTGAAGATATTGAAATACCGAGGACTCTGAATGGTGAGCACAGGTTGAAAAACTTTGTCATGACTTATGGGGAGTTATTAACAGGTTGTAAGAGGGGAAACATATAATTTGTTTAAAAATTGAAGGCCTGAGGTACAAATTAAATGATGTCAACAAGCAACAGGCATGTCGGGACGGTGGCTCATGCCTCTAATCCCGGCACTTTAGGAGGCCGAGGCAGGCAGATCACCTGTGGTCCCGAGTTCAAGACCAGCCTGAACAACATGGCAAAAACCTGTCTCCACGTAATATACGAAAATTAACTGGGCGTGGTGGTGTATACCTGTTGTCCCAGCTACTCAGAGGCTGAAGCAGGAGAATCACTTGAACCCAGGAGGTGGAGACTGCAGTGAGCCAAGATCGTGCCACTTTACTCCAGCCTGGGCAACAGAGCAAGGCTCTACCTGATGAAAAAAGAAGAACCACTGGGTGTGGTGGCTCACGCCTATAATCCTAGCACTTTGGGAGGCCGAGGTGTGTGGTTCACCTGAGGTCAGAAGTTCAAGACCAGCCTGGCCATCATGGTGAAACCCCATCTGAAAAAAAAAAGAAGAAGAACCAGTAAAGCAATTGGCAAATCTTGAATTTGGGGTAGTCTAGGACATAGGTGGAGGCAGGGAACATTTTTCTAGATTGAAAAAGATTTAAAAGAAATAATAAGCAAATGCAATTCATGTCTCTTGTTTGATTTCAGATTACAGGATATCTAGCAGAAAGTTCCTTTGGCCAAGAAGAATGGCACATATTGGTTACCATTTATATATAATGTGTGTGTGTGTGTATGTATATATATATATAAAGACAGAGTTTCACCCTTCTTGCCCAGAGTGCAATGGCATGATCTTAGCTCACTGAAACCTCTTACTTCTAGGTTCAAGTGATTCTCCTGCCTCAGGGTCTTGTGTAGCTGGGATTACAGGCATGCACCACCACAATGGGCTAATTTTGTATTTTTAGTAGAGATGGAGTTTCTCCATGTTAGTCAGGCTGGGTTAGGTAGCTTGCAAGCTTTGATTGAGAAATCTGACTTGCTTAAAATCAGGTACCTGTAGGTGTCTGGAAAGCAAGCCAGGAAGTGTTAATCCCTTACTTTTATTTTGAAAGTGTCAGACCAACAGAAAGTTTGAAAGGGTGGGTATCCTTATACTTTTTCCGTGGATTCATCTCATTGTTAACTTTTTGTTACATTCATGTTTTCTCTGTTTATATATGTTTTTGTTTGTTTGAGACACAGTCTCGCTCTGTCACCCAGGCTGGCGTGTAATGGCTCCATCTCAGCTCACTGCAACCTCCACCTCCCAGGTTCAAGCAGTTTTCCTGCCTCAGCCTCCTGAGTAGCTGAGATTACAGGCATGCACCACCACACCCAGCTAATTTTATATTTTCAGTAGAGATGGGGTATCTCTATGTTTATTAGGCTGATCTCAAACACCCGACCTCAGGTGATCTGCCCACCTTGGCCTCAAAAAGTGCTGGGATTAAAGATGTGAGCTACCATGCTTGGCTATATATTTTGTTAAATTGTGGAAATTTCTGAAAGCTTCAGATTTCCAGATGGCTTCCTGCTATGTATCAATATGTATCTCCTAACAATGAAGCCATTTATTTTTTACTGTAATTTTATTGTACCCAATTTAACACTGGTAGAACATTATGTGAGATAGAGTCCATACTAAGATTCTGACATTTATTGTTCCCAATTCTTTTTTTTTCTTTTCTTCTTTTTTATTATTATTTTTTTGAGTTATAGTTTCAGTCCGGTGCCTGTGATGTAGTGCTGTCCTACAATCTTGGCTCACTGCAACCTCTACCTCCCAGGGTCCAACGAAGTGATTCTCCTGCCTCAGCCTCTCAAGCAGCTGGAATTACATGCACATGCCACCTTGCCCAGCTAATTTTTTGTATTTTTAGTAGAGATGGGGTTCCACCATGTTGATCAGGCTGGTCTTGAACCCCCTGACTGCAAGGGAGTCATGTGTCTTGGCCCCTCAGTGTTGTGATTACAGGTGTTAGCCACCATACCTGGCCTGTTTCCAGCATTTTTTAATTTTTTTTTTTTTTTTTTTTTGTTGGTGTTGTTGTTAAATTTCAAGACTTCAGGCAGGGCGCAGTGGCTTACGCCTGTAATCCTAGCACTTTGGGAGGCCGAGGTGGGTGGATCACCTGAGGTCAGGAGTTCAAGACCAGCCTGGCCATCATGGTGAAACCTCCATCTTTAAAAAAAAAAAAAATTGAGATTTCAGATCCAATCAGGTATCACATGTTGCATTTTTCATGTTTCTTTCCTCTCCTTAAATCTGGAAATCTTTTTTTTATGCTTGTTTTTCCTATAATGGATAGTTTTAAAGAATACAATACCAGTTGTCTAGTAGGAGTGCTACACAATCTGAATTAGAGTAATTTTCTCATGGTTAGCTTGAAAGTCAATATTTTTGGAAAGAATATGATATGAGCAATGCTGTAAACTTGCCATTGCATTCTATCAGGAAGCACATAAGTTTGTTCCACATTTTTAAGATTGTGTGTGTGTGTGTGTGTGTGTGTGTGTGTGTGTAAGTAATGTACATTGTGAATCTCTGCAATATGCATATCTTGTTTTTCCAAGAACATCCACCTAGTGATTTCAGCATTCTTTGATGATTCCTGCGTGGATGTTGAATACATTTGTGGTTATATAATCAGATTTGTAATGTGGTGTCTTTTCTCACTCATAGGAAGGATTTGTTATCTTGGACCTGAGTCTACTTTCTTGAAGAAAACTTGACTTTATTTCATTAAGTGGGAAGAGCAGCAGCCCAGCTAATATGCTGAAATGTAGAAAAGGCTGCAGTCTGTGAAGTATTCATGGCAGTAGACTCTGAAGCTAAGGAGCTGCGAAGTTTCTAGGAGCTGCCATCAACATGCCAAATCAGTGAAACTGAAAGCCAATTCAAATTTCAGGGTCTGGGGGAAGAGATCTATTGCTTACTGGGACTTGAGGTCTAGAGAGCTAGGCCTTATTAAAGGAATTACTTTACCTACCATGTTTATTCAAGGCTCAATGGCTGACCTTCAAGCAGTGGCTAGCTGTCCCATCTGTCTGGGCTACTTGAAAGACCCAGTGACCATCAGTTGTGGGCATAACTTCTGTCTCTCCTGCATCATTATATCCTGGAAGGATCTAGATGATAGTTTTCCCTGCCCTTTTTGCCACTTTTGCTGTCCAGAAAGGAAATTGACAAGAAATCCTCAACTGGGTCGTATGACTGAAATTGCTAAGCAACTCCAGATAAGAAGCAAGAGAAAGAGACAGGGAGAGAAGCATGTATGTAAGGAGCATAATCAGGTTTTGACCATTTTCTGTCAGGAAGACCTAGAGCTTTTATGTCCAAGGTGCAGTTTCTCCACTGATCACCGGCATCACTGTGTTTGGCCCATAAAGAAGGCTGCCTCCTATCATAGGAAAAAATTGGAGGAATACAATGCACCATGGAAGGAGGGAGTGGAACTAACTGAAAAAATCATAACTATACAAACCAGAAAATCGTTAGACCTGAAGAAAAAGGTAAAACGTAAGGAAGAAGAAGTTAAGGCTGAATTTGAGCAACTGAGGTTATTTCTCCAAAATGAGCAAGAGACTGTTCTTGGGCAATTACAAGATGAAGAGCTGGGTGTTATAGCACAACTAAATGAAAGCCTAAGAAAATTCTCAGATCATACCTCTTCATTAAAATATCTACTAAAGGAGACAGAGAACTTACATGTGAAGACAGGACTGGAATTACTGGCAAATGTTAAGGACATCTATCACGGACACAAAAATTTCAAATTCCCTGAACCTTTTTCATTCAGATTAAAAGAATATGGTTACCGTCTGCCTCCACAATATTCTGGCCTATACAAAATTATCAAGCGATTTCAAGTAGATGTAATTCTAGATCCTGAAACAACACATCGTAAACTTATAGTCTCAGCAGATAGAAAAACTGTGCGATATGGAAATACAGTGCAAAACTTACCTCCAAACCCAAGAAGATTTTATCGTCTGCCAGCTGTTGTGGGTTCTAAGGGCTACAGTTGTGGCCGGCAGTACTGGGAAGTGAAAGACAAGCCTGAATGGATCCTTGGTGTCTATAATGACTCTCTTCCCAGAAGGAGGAAGCTTCCACCAACATTAGTACAGAAGGGATTGTGGGGAATTCGGCGATCTGGTCAGGATAATTATATTGTATTGGGTCATGAGGAAATTAATCTGCTGCCAAAAGTAACACCTAGTATGATTGGCATTTTTTTAGATTATGAAATGAATGAGGTTTCCTTTTACAATTTGAATGATAGATCTCTACTGTATACTTTTAATGATGATTTGACAGGATCACTTTGGCCTTATTTTTATACTGGAATGGACTCAAAACCTCTTAAAATTTCTAGAGTAACAGATTGTGAATAAATAACTATCAGAAAACTGTCATTTCCTTACACCTTGCAAACATAATACAGCCAGTGAATCTAGTTTTGATAATTCTGTATTTGTCCTATTTTTCCCACAAAAAACCCCAGAATTGTTTATATCTCAGTTTCAGCACTAAAAAATGTGATTATAGGACCTACTTTATGACAAATTATGGGGTAAAAGACAAACTACTTTAGAAATCCTAAAATAGAATACTAAAAATATATACTACTAAAGTATTATGTAAAAAAAAATTATTACTCCAGTTATTGCCAATAGAAGCCCAATAATGTTTTTTCAGTATTGCCTATGTATTTTTCCTTTAAGAAAGATTAAGTCTTTATTAATCACTGTGTCACCCAGGCTGGAGTGCAATGGTGCAATCTCAGCTCACTGCAACCTCCGCCTCCTGGGTTCCAGCAATTCTCCTGCCTCAGCCTCCTGAGTAGCTGGCATTACAGGCATGCACCACCACACCAGGCTAATTTTTGTATTTTTAGTAGAGTCAGGTTTCACCGTGTTGATCAGGCTGGTCTCAAACTCCTGACATTGTGATACACCTGCTTCAGCCTCGCGAAGTGCTGGGATTAGAGGTGTGAGCCACTGCTCCGGGACAACTTTTTTTTTTAAAAGATAAGGTTTCACCATGATGGTGAGGCTGATCTTGAACTCCTGACCTCAGGTGATCCACCCACCTCGGCCTCCGAAAGTGCTGGGATTACAGGCGTGTGCCACCGCACCCGGCCAACTATTTTTTTAATTCTTTTTTTAAATTTCTATTTGGCCCAGGCTGGTCTTGAACTTGTGACCTCAAGCAGTTCTCATGCCTTAGCCTCCCAAAGCACTGGGATTACCGGCATGAACCTCCATGCCCAATGCCACTTTTCCCTTTCAACTGTCTACCTCAGTATTTCTAAGTAACTTTATTTTTTATTCAGTGTGTCTTTGTCAGGACTACTTCAGTTTTATAGAAAACGAGATGGTAGCTCATGCCTTTAATCCTAGCACTTGGGAGGCTGAAGTGGGCGGATCACCTGAGATCAGGAGGTTGAAACCAGACTGGCCAAAATGGTGAAACCCCATCTCTACTAAAAATACAAAAACATTAGCCGTGCGTAGTGGCACATGCCTGTAATCCCAGCTATTCATTAGGCTGAGGTAGGAGAATTGCTTGAACCCAGAAGGCAGAGATTGCAGTGAGCTGAATTGTGCCATTGCAATCCAGCCTGGGAAACAAGAGTGAAACTCCATCTGAAAAAAAAAAAAAGACGACATTCTTACATCCTCCTCTGCCACACACACACTTACATACTGTACACACATACTGTACACACACAATCAGTAGAACATCTGTTCTCCTGTTCCCACTGGACAGAGTACCCTCTAGTGTAGTCAGCTACAGCCCTGCACTTCACTTTGGGAACTGATCTCTAGGCTCAGAATCGGTATTAACTTAGTTCCATATTTTCCTCCTTAGGTTTATTCTGTTAATTCAGGGATTAATATCTTTCAATGGACCAAAAATATGTAACATTTGGAAAAACTTGTGTTGACAAGAAAGACTGGTATGATTTTGTTGGGATTATGTGTTGTATCCTTTTAAATTAGTATGGAGAAAATTGACATCTTAACATGTCAGCTAGTAGACATAACTGAGAATGAATCTAGTCTATTCCATGAATTTTTATGTAATTGTCTAAAATTTGTAGTTTTTAGTGTACATGTGTTTAACATCTTTTGTCAAAGTTGTCCTTAAGTATTTGATATTTTTTATGTTATTTCAATTCTAATTGTTTATTACTAGAATATAGAAAATTGAGTTTTGTGTGTTAATCTTATTTCCTATAAGCTTGTTAAATTCACTTTTAGGGGCTCTTATGTAGATTCCATTGGATTTTCTGCTTAGATAATCATGTCATGAACAAGTAAAGACATCTGTACTTACTTGTGTACTCTAGATCATCTTTCCTTCCTTCGTTCCTTCCTTCTTTCTCTCTTTCTCTCTGTCTCTTTTTTTTCTTTTCTTTTCTTTTTTTTTAACGTCTCTGTCTCCATTCCACTCTGTCACCCATGCTGGAGTTTAATGGTGCAATCTTGGATGATTGCAACCTCCGCCTCTCAGGTTCAAGTGATTATCTTGCCTCAGCTTCCCATGTAGCTGGAATTACAGGTACTCACCACCACACCTGGCTAATTTTTGCATTTTTAGTAGAGATAGAGTTTCACCATGTTGGCCAGTGTGATCTCAAACTCCTGGCCTCAGGTGTCCTGCCTGCCTCACCAAAGTACTGAGATTACAGACTTGAGCCACTGCGCCCAGCCCAAAACCACAATTTTTTAAAATCTGGATTTAAAGTTTCAATTATTGTTTACGACATTTATTTGAATTACAAATATTTCTTTCTAACCGCTTTTGCCAGCTTTTCAAAGGTAGCCACATTGAAGTTTTCAGCTCTTTTATTGTCACTAAATCACATTCTAATAATTTTGGCCTTTTAATTTGAAGCATTATTGTTATCAAATGATGTCTCACTTTGGAAAATCAAAATTTGGAGCAGCCTGCACCCAGTGGCCCTCTTCTAATAGAATTTATCATTTTCTTCTTAGAATATTTTCTCACATCTATTTTGACTATTTCAATGCCATTCATTTCTGAGCCATGTACTGTGTAGTGGTTGCCATTCTTTTTTTTTCTATAACTGTTTTCTGTAGTTAATACTTTTTCCATTTTCAATATATTTTGTTTTCATTTCAAGTTTTAAAGCTTGTATACAAGACTAGTTTATTACTGCATCGTCTCAATTGTTTCTTCCTGATATTTGCCCTTTTCTATCTCTACTTGGCGAGATTTGGCTTTCTGTTCAAGGATTTTTTTGTGGTCTCTGTGCAGTTTTGGCCTAGGGATAACTACCTTGCTGGGTGAATGCCTACATGGACAGTTGTGCCGTTAGTCTTTCCCACCACACCTGTTCACTGCAGATGACATTTCTTTCTGTAAACCTGAACAAAGTACTGCCAAGTTGCTGACCTTTATAGTGTCCTCCTACAACCTGAGCTTCATTATTCTTTTGGGTGGGCATGGATCGAACATTGTACTTCTGTCTCAGCTCTTTGGAAAGAGAGGAAGACATAATCTTCCTGCGGATATGGAAAGGTGCATTGGAATGCCTTTTGTTGTTCTTGCTTCGGTCAGAAGACACAAAGGGATTGAACTTTATTTTGGCCACTTCCGCCTCAGTGATGTCAGCAAAAGGAAAGGGCTTCGTGTTCTTATTCTTAATTCATTTCCAAACTGTCCCCTGCAATTGTCTAATTTCCTGAATTTATTAGCTTTCTAATAACATACATGAGAAAGAAAGTTTTTGAGACCTATATATCTGAAAATGTCTTTGGTCTATCCTGACATTTAACCAGAAGTTTGTTAGGGCCTGGAACAGTTTTAAAACATCTTAGTCTTACGTATTTTTAACCTTTTAAATTGGGAAATATATATTTAAAAAAACAAAAATTGAAAACAAAAATAAATTGGAAAATGTTATGATATCTACAATGTATTATGAAATATATTAGCATGAACATGCTGGAAGCATGAGATTTAGTCAATACATTACACAAATTTGGTCAATAGCTTACACCCAAGGTCAGCTGGCATTATGATGGATAAATATAAGCTCCAGGTACTACTGCAATGCTTCAGTCATTTTTATTTTTTTGAGATGGAGTCTAGCTCTCTGACCCAGGCTGGAGTGCAGTGGCATGATCTCTGCTAACGGCAGCCTGTCTCTCCTGGGTTCAAGCAATTCTCTCACATCAGCCTCCTGACTAGCTGGAATTAAAGACATGTGCCACCATGCCCAGTCAAGTTTTGTATTTTTAGTAGAGACAGGGTATTGCCATGTTAGTCAGGCTGGTCTTGAATTCCTGACCTCAAGTGATCCACCTGCCTCAGCCTCCCAATGTGCTAGAATTACAGGCATGAGCTACCACGCCTGGACAGTTATCTTTATCTTACGCCAATCCAGATTAAATCCCACATCTCCTGGTTAAATTACAATAATGAATTCTAGAAGACATCAAAAATAAAATGACATTGGTCCAATTAAGTGTTATTAGAGATACATGAATTGACTGAAATATTTGAGAATCTGTAAACTCAGTGGCTACCTTGGACAAGAAAACAATCATAGTTTAAAGACAGAATTATTTCTGTAAGTGATAAAAGTTTCATAAATGAAAAATATAATCATGTTTTTCCAGCATCATTACTCTGCACTTCCCTTGCCAGTTTCTGGCTATAAAACATTCCATCACCACCCTGATGTCCCAAGAAATTATCAGTCCCCTTCCCCTACATAGTCTTCCTAAGTGTTCTATTCCTTACTCATTGCAGAAACTAAGGCACTGAGAAGGTGGAAAGAGCAGACATTTGAAATTCCATACTAGGTTGGGCAGTTTGTGGCCATTATCAATTTATTGCCTCTATCTTGTCAAAGAATCACCTTTGGTTTTGTTGATTTTCTGCCTTGTTTCCATTTTTGGTTTTATTAATTTCTGCTCTAATTTTTGTCCTTCTGCATGCTTCACATTTGAAAGCTTCCCATTTGCTTTTTTTCTCTCTAGTTTCTTAAGGAAAAGGGTTAAGTTACTGATTTTAGATTTTTTATAATACACATTATAAACTTAATGCTATAAATTTCACTGTAAACACTATTTTTAGCTATGTTACCCAGACATTGAAATACTGTATTTTTATTTTGCTCAAAATATTTAATTTCCCTGAGACTTACTCTTTGAAACAAGGGGTATTTAGAAGTGTTGGATTTTTCAGCGGGCGCAGTGGCTCATACCTGTAATCTCAACACTTTGGGAGGCCAAGGCAGATAGATCATCTGAGGTCAGGAGTTCGAGATCACCCTGACCAACATGTAGAAAACCTGTCTATATTAAAAATACAAAATTAGCCAGGCGTGGTGGCTCATGACTGTAATCCTAGCTACTTGGAAGGCTGAAGCAGGAAAACTACTTGAACCAGGAGGTTGCAGTGAGCAGAGATCACGCCACTGCATTCCAGCTTGGGTAACAAGGGTGAAACTCCCATCTCAAAAAAAAAAGTGTTCTAATATTCACATTTTTGTAGATTTTTCAGATAGTTTTAAATATAATATAAATTTCAATTGTGTATAGTCTGATAATGTAGGTTGTGTGATTTCTATTCTTTAAATGTGTGAAAGCATGTTTTGTAGTCCATGATGTGATTTCTCTTGGTGAGTGTCCTATAGAAACTTGAAAAGAATGCTTATTTTGACTTCTTTGTTTTTTGTTTTTATTGGAGACAAGATCTCACTAATGTTGCCCAGGTTAGTCTCCAACTCCTGGCCCCAACTGATCTGCCCACCTTGGACTTGAAACCTGATAGCATTAAGACAGGGTCTGAGTATATTGCTCAGGCTGGTGTTCAATAGCTCTTACGGGCACATTCATAGCCCACTGCAGCCCCAAACTCCTGGGCTCAAGAGGTCCTCCTGCCTCAGCCTTCAGAAAAGCTGGGACTGCAGGTGCACACCAGCATGCTTGGCTTCTCTGGGTTTAATCAAGCATGTTTTATGATTACATTTTAACCTCTCGTAACTTTTCTGTGTGTGTGATGGAGTGTTGCTCTGTCACCAGGCTGAAGTGCAATGGCCTGATCTTGCCTCATTGCAACCTCTGCCTCTCAGGTTTAAGCAATTCTCCGGCCTCAGCCTCCCTAGTAACAGAGACTACAGGCACACAGCACCATGCCCAACTAATTTTCGTGTGTGTGTGTGTGTGTGTGTGTGTGTGTGTGTGTGTGTATTTTAATGGGGTTTCACCATGATGGCCAGGCTGGTCTTGAACTCCTGACCTGACATGATCCACCCACCTCAGCCTCCCAAAGTGCTAAGATTACAGGCGTGAGCCACTGCACCCGGCTTAATTTTTAGAGACAGGCTTTCACCGTGTTTGCCAGGGTGGTCTCTATCTCTTGTCCCTGTGATCTGCCTGTTTTGGCCTCCCAAAGGGCTAGGACCATGCCTGGCCTTCTTATTTTATGCATCTTTAGAAATATATTTAATGGCCATCACAGGGGTTTATAGTATATATTTTAAAATAATTTGAGGCCTCCTTTAAATGAAATTATAGTTTCCCTTTCAATATAAGAACCTTGTAATCGTATATTTCCAATTCTCACTGATCTTTGTGGTCCTGTAGTCATATATTACTTTTACATATGCTGGAAAAATACTATATATTATTATCATTGTTTTAAACATCTAGTTATTTTTTAGAGCAATTACCTTTATTTTTATATACTTTATTTCTTGGTGTAAACACAAATTTCTGACATACGTAATATTCCTTTGAACTGATGTATTTTTATTAACATCCTTGCAGTGTCCGCTTGATGGCAATAAATTCCCTCCATGTTATTTTTTCTAAATATTTCTCCATTGCTTTTGATAAATATGCTAATTGGTTATAGAATTGTGAATTAGCAGGTGTTATTTTATTTACAGAAGCAACAATTGACTCTTTGATTTCACATTTTCTGATGAGAGATATGATGTAATTTTTATCCTCCCTCCTTTGTCAGTAGTCATGCACTGCATAACAGTGTTTCAGCCACTGACCACATACATGACAGTGGTCCTGTAAAATTATGAAACCATTTTTATGAAACTTTATGCTTAGATACAGAAGTACTTCCCATCACATTACAGTTGTCTATAGTATTCTGTACAGTACTTTGCTGTACAGGTTCATAGCATAGGAGCATTAGGCTATGCCATACAGCTTACAGGCATAATAAGCTACACAATTGCAATCTATGTTTGTGTAAGGATACTCTATGATGTTCACAGAATGATGAAATCACCCCATGATGCACTTCTCAGAACATATTCCCATAGTTATTGTATGCATGGCAGTAATGTATTTTTTTACTTGGTCTGATTTCAAAATTGAGTTGTTGATTTTAATTTTCAGCAGTTTGATTGATATACCTATGTTTGTTTGATATGCATCATGCTTGGTGTTATCTGAGCTTCTCTGTTCTGGAGTTTGGCTGTTTGTAACTAAATTCTTAGCCATTTTTAAAAAACACTTCTGTTTTTATTTTTATTTTTGCCTTCATTTCCTAGTGATGAGATTTCTTCTTTCTGAGATTGAAAGTACCCATTAATTACACTGTCCGATACTGCCCCACAGTTTTTAGATTCTCTGTTTTTAATTCTTTTCACTTTATATTTCAGTTTTGGTAGTTAACTTACCTGTCTTCAAGTTCACTGATTATTTTCCTAAGTGTGTTGAGGGACCTAATGAGCCCATTGAAGGCATCTTCAGCTCTTTTCTGTGGTTTTTATTGCTAGCATTTTCACTTTTTTTTTAAATGGAGTCTCACTTTGTCATCCAGGCTGGAGTGCAGCAGCATGATCTTGGCTCACTGCAACTGCAACTCTGCCTCCAGGGTTTAAGCAATTCTCTTGCCTCAGACTCCTGAGTAGCTGGGATTTCAGGGGCCCACCACCGTGCCTGCCTGGCATTTTTTTTTTTTTTTGTATTTTTAGTAGACATGGTATTTCACCATGTTGGCCAGCCTGGTTTCAAACTCCTGACCTCAAGTGATCCACCCGCCTCAGCCTCCCAAAGTGCTGTGATTAAGGTGGTAGCCACCGCGCCCAGCTTTTCCATTTGATTTTGCAGTTTCCAACTCTCTGATAAAATTATCTATCTGGTCCTGCATATTGCCTTTATTTTTCACTAGAACCTGTAACATATCAATGACAAGTATTTTTTTGTTTTTTGCCTGAGAGTTCCCATGTTTGTTTGATAGCTTAGTATAGATCTGATGTTCGTTTTGCCTGTTTCAAAGTGTGGTTTATTTTCCTTTTACATTGTTTCCTTTTACAAGTACTTTTGCTTTCTATGTTTTATTTTTGGCAAAAACCAGACATGTATAGAAAAATATATACCGAGGTAAACATTTTTATACTTGTAGATTATATCAGTTTTGGAGAGAATACCCTAACAAGGTGTCACAAACTGGGTGGTTTACGTAGCAGGAAATTTATTGTCTCACAGTTCTGGAGGCTGAGTCCAAAATATGTGTGTTGGCAGGATCGGTTCTTTCTGAAGGCTGTGATGAATTTCTTCCGTGGCTCCAGGTTCTGGTGCGTTGCTGCCAATCTTTGGCTTTCCTTGGCTAGCAGATGCATCTCTCCAATCACACTCCCCCACATAACCTTCCTCTGTGCATATCTTTGTGTCAAAATTTCAACTTTTTATAAGGACAGCTATCACATGGATTAAGGCTGACCCTAATGACCTCATTTTAACCTATTATTTGTTTTTTTGTTTATTTTTGAGACAGAGTTTTCACTCTTGTCACCTAGGCTGGAGTGCAGTGGCTTAACTTCGGCTCGCTGCAACCTTTGCCTCCCAGATTCAAGCAATTCTCCTGCCTCAGCCTCCCTAATACCGGAGATTATGGGTGCCCACCACCACACCCAGCTAATTTTTGTATTTATTGTATAGACAGGGTTTAACAATGTTTGCCAGACTGGTATTGAACTCTTGATCTTAGGTGATCCACCCACCTTGGCCTCCCAAAGTGTTGGGATTAAAGGTGTGAGCCACCGTGCCCTGCCTTAACCGATTACTTTTGTGAAGACCTAATTTCCAAATGAGGTCACATCTGAAGGACTGGGTTAGCACTTCATTATATGTTTTTGGGAGAACACAATTCAAACAATAGCAGAGACAAACTTGTTTCCTTTCTCCTGGGCCTGTAGTGAGGGGGTGTTTTTAATTAATTGAGCCAGGAGCCAGGCAGAGATTGAAGTTTGTTATTGCTATGGTTACCCTTAGGGTATTAAAGGCTTCACACTCCCCTAGTAATATGTCTCTTTCATTCCTCAAACTGGATTCCTCCTTTTTTTTTTTTTTAGAGATGGGCTTTCACCATATTGGTCAAGCTAGTCTTGAACTCCTGACCTCAGGTGATGCATCTGCCTAGGCCTCCCAAGGTGCTGGGATTACAGGTGTGAGCCACCTCGCTTGGCCTCTACTGTTATTTTTATTCAACTCTTGTTAGTGTGGTATTGGGAGTTGGGGAAGCCAGTGCTTTCCCATGTTCTGATTGAGCATGAGTCATGAGTAGGCACTCTGAACTTTGGTCTCAGGAATGTGTGGCCTTCACAAACATTCTCGACCCTCCTCCAGATGTAACGCAGGGCCTAGCACACATTCCTACATCTCACAGCACAAAGGAAAATGACTGGCACATATTTCAAGTCCCCCTTTTCAGGGAATTACCTGGTCATATGCTCACCAAAAGAAGGGAAGAAAAATAGGAAGGAAAACAAGGGATTCAGACAACAACAGACTTCAAACCTCTGGACATAAGATAGAAGAGAAAAGATGATTCTTAGGGTAATGGAAACATGAAAGGCCTCGGATGAGAGCAACGCATTATGTCACCAAACTTCATGCTAAGAGGATAGAGGGCTTCAGGAGAGGGCACTACAAAGAAAGTGAATAGAATCAACAAATTACAAGTTGAGTTTACTTTTATTGAGGGGAATTTTAGAGATTATCGGATATGGGGCTGAAAGAGATAAGCAGAAAATACAGCAAGCAAGAAATCAGGCAATTTTAATCACAGTGAAATGAAATTTGTATATCAAAAAAATTATAATTATAGTACCTAAGGGGCTCAGCTGTGAACAATTATCTAGTCTTATGGACATATTACTCCAATTACATTACCATATTTGGATATTTGTGGGGAAAGATAAGAGTATGTGCCTGGGTGGTGCAAGAGACGTAAACTCTCAGTTTATCTCATAGAATGTTAATTTGAAAGGTCTAGCATTAGACATGTTACAGTCACGGAGAAATAGCAAGATCACTAGAATAAATCATGCCTCTGCTTAACAGGAACTTGGCATAGGATGGCATCACCCAAGAGACTTTCATTTTGATATCAGCCTGTTTTGTTGCTGGACTGAACTAATAACTATATAATTTTGATAAAATTCATAATGTGGAAAGCATTGAAATATTGACTGTGTAAGTAATGCCATATTTCATCATAGAATATCAAAAGTACAATTTATTCCCATTACATCTCTGAAAAGTAGGCATTTCTAATACTATTTTATTGATAGCTGCTAAAATAATGGAAGAAAAAAACCTTTCTTATTTTTACAGGTGGTAAAGACAGAATTCAGAATTGTAGCGATTCTCTCCTAAATAAAAATACAAAATAGTGCCGGTTGCTGTTGCTGGCGCCTGTAATCACAGCACTTTGGGAGGCTGAAGTGGGCACATCAGGAGGTCAGGAGCTCGAGATCATCCTGGCCAACATAGTGAAAGCCCAACTCTATGGAAATACAAAAAATTAGCAAGCGTGGTGGTGTGCCCATGTAGTCCCAGCTACTCAGAAGGCTGAAGCATGGGCATCGCTTGAACCTGGGAGGCGGAGATTGCTGTGAGCCCAGATCACGCCACTGCCCTCCAACCTGGCGACAGAGCGAGATTCCTTCTCAAAACAAACAAACAAAATAGTTTGCAAATAATTCCTCCTTCATAATCTATTATTGTACAAAGATTATAAAAGGTTAAAAGTCACATCTGGTGTGAAACACAGCTTAAGTAGTTTCATAGAAATATCACTTAAAGATAGATATGGGACCTGGCATTCAAGTTGTAAGATTAAACCTCACCCGCTTCACTGTCCCGAGAAATCCTAACATTACTGGGTTTTACTTTTAACAGAAAAATGATTGCCACTCTACCTGCTGTAATGACTTCGGCAAATTTATTTCTGTAGCTGAATACTAAAGCATGAATCCTATCGTGATGGTGTCTGTTTCCATCTCCTGAGAAGACAGTTCTTACAAACAACATAGTTACAGCTGTCCCGTTTGGTTTTGTCCTCTTTCTCTTCCTCCTAGTAATACCAGCTTTAATCTTTTTTGGAGTTCTTGTGATGTCTTTCCAAATCTCGCTGTTCTGTCTTCAGAGATAGGAGATTATGAATTGCTGTTTCAGGATCTAGAGTCAGATCTATGTAAAATGAATTAAGAATGTTCTGTCGACCATAATAATGTTGTGGCAGATGTCTAGAATCACCATTCCTTAGTTAAAATGGAAAATTTCATGTAGTTTTTATCTTAAAACCCGTTATTGATGCATACCCTTCTATCAGTTACTGGTTGTCTATTTGAGTGAATAGTTTATTCAGCAATCTCACTTAATAGAGCTTTAAATAAGGAAACATGGGCTGAACATTTTGTTTTCACCTAGTGTGTGTATCATATCCTATTGGTTGTATTTTCAAGATTTCAGAAGTGCATCTTACTAATTTTCCAAAGAAAGCATAAAGTGCTCAAAATCATACTTTAATCTCTTCCTCTCATATTCAACTATCTTTGGTAGCATTCGTATATTTTTAGTTAACATAACTATTAGTTTAGTTTTGGAAATTTAATACTTATTTTTTCAGAGGTCAGATGTCCCCTGTAAGCTGCTTCCTAGGGGCAGCCTGTTCTATAGGTCAGTTGAGCCCAGCAGGAGACAGCCCACTGCACTCAAAAGCTCTATGTCCTTGTCACAAAATGGGGCTGCGACCTAATGGTGATTCTCTTCCTGCCTTTTCCTGGTGGTCCTTCTGACTTGGAGTGCCCTGGCAATTTCAGTGGCGTGATAGCCGGAGTGTTGCTACTAAAATTTCTCCCTGGACAACAGCAGCAGCTGACAGGGGGCAGGAAGAAAAGGATTAGCTTCTCTGAGGACTGGTGGAGCCACTGCTGTTGGACAAATATGGTCGTCCCTAGATCTCAGAGCAATGAGACCCTGCGGAAGCGGTCGCAGTGCAGCCTGAGTTCTGTTAGGGACATCTGAGGAGAAGAGGACAGCTGCTCCACTGCACTGTGCACCTTCCATCCACTGTGGTGCTGAGCACTGCCCCTGGCCTCCTGCGTCGCGCTGGACCTCCACGGCCTCACCCCGAAGTCGAAGCCCTGAGGCAGCGCCCGTTGCGCCCTATCACCACTCTGTCTCCTAGAAGCCCAGCCTCCTGGGGGAAACGCTGCAGTGCTCTTGGGGTGCCAAGGTCTCTTGAGAACTGTATTCTGTGAGAAGTCTGCATTCTCAAGGATGCTCAGCTCTTTGGTTTGAGCTTCTGCCACCCATCCCTTCCTGTGCCGGACTGAGGGCTCTCCCTGCACCACACTAACAGAACAGGATTCCAGTTGCTGTTTTAATTTATTGAGCCTTATTTGTAACCGGTAGGAGAAAAACGTGGTTATAATTCACTCTGAACAGCTTATTATAAATTTCGGTAACACTATAATAATGGAGATATTTTCTTTTAGGCAATAATGAAATTATAAGATGAAATATACAAGATGAAATATACAGATGAAATTATAAGGTGTCTGGGTCTGGGTTCCCGAGAGGCCAGCACGTCTGCCGGAGACTGTTGGCCAGCAAGAGGGTCCCAACCTGAATAGGGGAGTGCACGGAAGAAAAGGTAGACAGACAAGTGGGGTCTGGAGGGCTGAATAAGCAATACTTGAACAGCAGTGCTTAAACAGCAACTTTATTTTGCACATGGTTAGTATATATATTTTTTGCCTATAGTAATTACAGAAACAGATACCATGGTAATTACAGAAGCAAATACCATTGTCTTATACATGAAAGGGAACAGAAAGTTCTCAGGATACAAGCTCAGGTAGCAGATAAGAACAATGGCAAAACCAGAAACACAATCAGGTACCCTCAAGACATGCAGAT